>JAADYI010000240.1:0-23227 GCA_023338185.1 Lagenidium sp. CBS 127285
CCCCCCCCCCCCCCCCCCCCCCCCCCCCCCCCCCCCCCCCCCCCCCCCCCCCCCCCCCCCCCCCCCCCCCCCCCCCCGCGCGTCGATACCGCGGGCCAATGGAGCTCACAATGGGTTCGCAGTCACTGTCGCCGACCCGCTGGCGTGCCGTTGGGGGAGGGTTGACGTCGAGTTGATGAAGATGACCAACAATTCCACGAAAATGTCGATGTGTCTGTACCTTAAAGAGACCAATGAATATAATAGTGTGGCTCACACTAACAATTTCATATGCTTTCAACAATATTGAAAGCATATGATGTTTAGTTATATATATTACATATAACTAAACATCTTTGTCTGGAAGTGGATCGATGATCAATGGTGGTGCTCGAGCCGATGGCGTTGTGTCAAGGATTGAGCGCCGTTGTAGTCGTCTAGGGATCAGTGGTGAGGCTTGTGGCGCAATGCGGAATGGTGACGGATGTGTGAGACGTCTTGGGGGCATGAGACGCAAAGGCGATTGTAGTTGCTGCTCAATCACCTCATGATCCTTCCGGAGGTCGTGCAGTGACTTTTCCATTCGACTCGAGAGATCAGCCATGGCCGTTGACCGCCGCCGTGGTGTAGTTTTTGCCGTCGGTAGTCCAGTTGTCGTTGATCCATCTGACGACTCGTCGTCCGTGTGTTGGTACGGTGATGACACCGTCATCCGCCGGGACGGTGTCCCTGGTGTCAGCTTCAAACCGGCCGCTGATTTCGCGGAAAGTTGCTTTGCCTTTCGCTTCCACTTCCCAAGCTATCGAAAAGTGAAAAATTAGCTCACTGATTGCAGCACATCCCTTGCAATGCGACACATACCTCTTCACGGATTTCATTGTTTTCTTTCTGAAGTTTCTTGGGTCTCTCATCCAACTCGAATTGGAGCTTTTCGAGTTCGACACGCTGACATCCACAATCATGATAACGTAACGTTTGCTATGCGGTGCTGCGACGCTGTACGTACCGTGGTGAGAGCGTCCTGCTTCAGCTTGTTGTGTTTTTTTTTTTCGTCCTCCAATGCCTCCTTGACTTGTGCAATAATCAACTGCAAACCCTCGTCACGTCCTCTCGTTCCCCCAATCCGTATTTGCAGTTAAGCTCTCGTACCTGGTGTTCGTCCGATAGTTTCGCACACGCTGAATTGTGCCGTTGCTGAATGTTTTCGATTCTTCGCTCGTACTCTTCCCGCATATGCTGTAGGTCTTGATCGCGTTTCCTTTGCAAGGATTGAATGTGCAGCTGAAGTTCGTGCGCAACAGTATCTTTCTCGAACTCAATTAGACTTCGTGACTGCTCTAGGTCATCGAGCCTAGCTGTTAGCTGCTTTGATACTTCTTCTTTTTCGTCAATGGAAGCCTGAAGAACCGTGATCTCTTCACGCATCCGCACTAACTGTTGCTTAACAGAACGTGCAATGACGGCATACCAAGGCTGGGACCCAGCAACGGCATTTCTCCTCTCGTCATCTTCGCTAGTATCTGATAACCCCTCCAAGGCACTTAAAGTAACTTGAGCCATATGGATTTCATCCTGCAACGGCTTAACTGCAGCTTGGCAACCGGCCTGTACAAGATCCTGGATATGTTGTGACAAGAGGAGCTGTACCTGCGCGAGATCTGTCGCCAAATGCTCGTCTGACCATGATTCCACACGACGTGCTTCTGCTTTGCGAAAAATTTTCGAATTCCGCAAATGAAGCTTATACACATCCATAACGTGGCGAACAAAGCGATAAAAAGCTTGAATTGTTTGGACACAGTGAGCAATTGAATCACGCAGTTGACGCTTCTCTTGTTCATCGTGCTCCGTCGCAACGATTGAGTTAGTGAGACGTGATTGCAATTCTGATTGCTCAACTATCTGAGCTTCGGTCTCATACTTTAGTTTGTTGATGCTATCAAGATGTTTTTCATTTTGCTGTCGAAGTGCGTCCAGCTGCTCGTTCAAGTTTGCCACCTCTTCGGTTTTTGATTGCAATTGTAGGATCAACTGGTCGTACTTTGTCTCACCATCAGCCTTCTGCCCAGCAAGGAGACGACAAATTTCTTCTTCACGACTATCAAATCGCCGTTTCCATTCCTCATTCTCTGCCTCGCTTTTAGATCTCCATTTACAGGCTTCTTCGTCAAGTTTTCGAGTAATCCATCGTTGCAGGTTTGTTAATGTATGTTGGGTTTCATGCCGTACACTTAACCACATTGACTTGGCTTCATGATCGACAGTATTTTTCAAGGCTTGATGATCAGCCTGTATCTGGTGCACACGTATTAGACACATCTCCAATGCCTGCCGATTTGAATGCAAGCTTCGATCCCTAGATCGAATTGCGCTTTCATAGAATTCTTTCATTTGGATGAAATTATTTCTTTCTGCTTGAACCTTCATATTCATCGTTTCCACTAAGTTCTTGTGAATTCGAGATAGATCTCTAAATTCGTTCTTTTGTCGAGAAATATCACCTCGAGAAACAGCGAGGGCATTTTCAATCTGGATTTTTTCTGCTGTAACTTGATCAAGCGCTTTCTTCAATTCTTCACTTCTGATTAATTGTTGGCTGCTTTCTTCCATTTGCAACTGAAGCCTGGCATCAATAACTTTCAACTTGTTTTCATACGATGTTGTGATTGAATGGATCTCCTTTGCGTGATACTCGTTACTTGCAGAAACTTGATTCAACTGTTCTTGTTGATGGCTGGATGTGAGTTCTTGGAGTTCACGAATTCTTTCTTCACATTTCAGTATCGTTTCTTCTTTGTCTGATAGCTGGCGCTCCATCTTCATCTTGATGGATTCTAGATCAGCGACATACTGCTGAGATTCTCGAAGTTGCTCAGCAACGGTGTTTCTTTCTTCTTCAGCCTGAGACTTTTCTTTCCTTGCCTCACGCAAAGTAGTAATGGAAGCGTCGGCGGTAGCGTTTGCAACTTTCACAACTTCACGAAGACGGCCGATATTATCGTTGGCTTCTTCGAGTCGTTGGAGCATAGACGATTTTGACTCTTTGGCGTCTTCTAGTTCTGCCCTAAGTGCAGCAAATGTTTGCCTCTCCTTCAATATTTCTTCTTCCAGTTTTTTTCTATGCGTCTTCTCGCTTTCAAGAGATGCTTCGAGTTTTTGAATTCCCTTCCGGACGTTTACCATGGCGTTGCGCAGTTCACGCTCTTTTCGCTCCTGGAAATGTTGAAGCTCGTGCTGGAGTTTCTTCTCAGCTTCAAGAGCGATTTGTGCTTCTCTGGCTTGTACAAGTGCATCGTGTTGTGCAAGTGCGATGCAGTGTTGGTGGATGTCAGTGTCTTGGCTATCGTCTATCATTTCTCGTGGTGGTGGTCGACTGACTGCCTTCCTTTGAGTCCGTTTCGGTTTTACTGTCAACTGTTTCTCTTCAATCTCATCTTCAGATTTTGCCTGACTGAGATTGACGACAACAACGCTTGGGGAGCCTTTAGTGTTTTTTGTTTTTGTTTGCTCAGCCTTCGCATTGGCTGCCGCAGCTGCCAGCTCTTCGACTCTTCTTCTTTCCTCGGCTTGATGCCGTTCTTCAAGTCGTCGCTCCAGTTCATTCAAACGCCTAGCCCGATCGTCAAGTTCGTTTTGTTGCCGAAGTATGATAGCCTCGCGAGCCTTTTCAGCCTCTGCACGAACTCGCTCGGTTTCACGAAGCTCCTCAAGTCTTCTTTTTGTCTCCTGTTCATCATCCCAACGAAGCTGCTGTTGAGTTTTCATTTCTTCCACTTTTTCTCCAGCAGCTTTTGCTGCATCGACAGCAAGTTGACGAGCTCTCGCCAGTTCCGTTTGCTGAGATTCTAGCGCGCTGTCATACTTGCATCTTAATGCTTCGATTCGAGCTTCTTGTTTCGCAACGAAATCATTTTGCCATCGAGTGCGAGCCTCGAGCTCACGCTCTTTAAGAGACTGAATTTGTTGTTGATCCCACGACTCCTGCAACGACGCAAGTTTTTGCTCGTAAGAAGCTGTGGCTTGCAACATACGCTGTTGTGCATCCACAGCTTTTTCTTTTTCTTTCTCAAGAAGAACTCCCAAACGAGCCACATCTTTCTCAGTGTCATTGAGACTCTTCGTATAATTCAACTTTGCTTCAGCACTGGAAGTCTCCAACTGGGCAATTCGTTCTTCCAAACTGGAAGCCTTTCTCTCCGCCTTTTGCAACGCGTCTTGTCGAAACTTTAGTTGGTCCACCAGCCGAACAATTTCATTCTGCTTCGTTTTGATCGCACTAGCGCTTTGTTGTCGCGCTGACTCAAGCTCGGCTCTCACCAGTCCAATTTTTTCATCAGATTGTGCAACAATACGCGTGTGCTCTTGGATCCGTTCCTCCATGTAAAGCTCGACCTGGGCACCGAAATCTTCGTATTTCTGTCTGAGCTGTTCGTTTTCCTTCTCAATGGTACCAATATGAGTTCGCTGTTGGCTAAGCTCATGCTCGAGTTTCAATAGCTGGGTTGGGAAATCCTGGGCCTGCAATTTCCGCAGTGACTGGGTTAATTCTTCGCAGGACGCCTCACTCAACGAAAGCTGGTGACGCAAGCGACCGTTTTCTTGTTCGACTGCGTGTTTGCCAATTGCGAGAGACTAGTTGATCGATGGTTAGTGGTGTCATTGAAGCCGCGGCAGGCATATCCAGCGCGGCAGAACGAACGGCGCACCTGATTAGCAGAGTCAAGCTCTTCGATCCGCCTGTGGAGATTGTCTTGGGCAAGTCGTTCCCGCTCCTGCTCATCTTGAGACCTGATACGAAGCGTTTCAAGCTCTTGCTTTAATGCGCCAAAGGATGCTGTGGCCATACGAAGCTTTTCAATCTCCAAGAGGTGCCCTCCCCGCTCCTCCGTCAGCCGCTGCAGCTCTTCTTGTTGACGCAGCATGTCTCGCTGTAGGTCTCGCGTGGTCTGCACACGGACCTCCAGCTCTCGACGGCATTCTTGGAGCTCGTCCTCTAAGGCACGCGATTTTCCTTGCACGACTCGCTCACGGCGCTTGGCCGCCCGGAGTCGTTGCTGCGCGTCTTGGAGGTCACTCGTCTGCCACGCAAGCTGGTCACTGATCACCTTGACGAATTTCTCGCGTTCCCCCAGGAAGCACTCTTGGACGATCTCGATGACTCGTCCATTGGCGTACTCGCTGGTCATGGGGTCCTGCTGCAGGTACTGGATCGTCGCGTCACTTTGGAGCTCCCCAATGACATGCCGGACTTGCACCGCAAGCCCCTGGAGCCGCTGTTCGTAAGCCTGCTGGAGGAGCAGATAGCGCTGTCGGAACTTCTTCTCGGCGGCCTTGCGCAGTTCATAGCGCGTCGCCCGACCGCGGCGTGCACCGGGGCTACTGATGGTGTGGCGAGGGGACTCGGTCTCAGACCCGGACGAGGCTGGTGAGGAGGACGATGCCGAGATGGGGTCGTCAGAGGACCCCCGGGCCGCGCTCGGCGACTCACAGAGACCGCGGGGGCGCCTCCTAGAGTGCTGTCGGCGTGGAGTTCGCTTGGGCTCGGCCTCACGCCGCCCCCGCTGGCCATCGCCATCATCGCCAGCAGCGTTGTTGTCCGGCAGATCCATGTTTTTGCCAGCAATGGTTGTGTTTGGAAATTCAAGCGAAGAAAGTACACGGCGACATGGACAGACGACTGCGAACCTAACTAACGCGAATTATCATATTTTAATTTCTAATACTAAATTTTGTTGTTTGCATAATGAAGTAGTGTGGATGTGTACATAAACATCAATATTTCTTTGCCAATTGGCTGAGGTTAGCTCATGCACCATCTAGTGGCCCGAGGCATCAGCCTTCAGCGTGCGGCGGGCAGGGTAGTCAAAGAGGCTCGGCGCCGCGCGGCCCTGGTAGAATGTGATCAGCTTGCGCGCTTCGTCGGCGACGGCAGCAGGGTTGAAGCCGAACTGGTCCTGCAGCTGCGCAATCGTGGCCGACGCGCCAAAGCGATCAAGGCCAAACTGCGAGTGCGAGTAGTCACTCCAGCCAAACGTCGCAGCGGCTTCCACACTCAAAACCGGGATCCCCTCCCCGAGGACCTCCTTCTTGTAAGCAACGGGCTGCTCGTCAAAGATGTCGCGGCACGGCACCGACACGATGCGAACCTTGTAGTTCTTGAGCTGCTTGGCAGCCTCAATCGCAAGAGCCACCTCCGAACCGGAAGCAGCAATCACCAAGTCTGGCTTGTCCAGCGCAGCCGCAGCCTCGCCCTTGTTGAAGCGAGCGACAATGTAGGCGCCCTTGGTCACCGCCTCGGCGCTGGAGCCGGCCAGGTTGGGCAGGCCCTGACGGGTGAGCGCCAACACCGATGTCGCGGTCGCTCGCTCGACAGCGCAAACGTAGGCGCCAACAGTCTCATTGCCATCAGCTGGGCGGTAGACATACATGTTGGGCATAGCGCGGAGTGAGGCGTTCATCTCGATCGGCTGATGCGTCGGACCATCCTCGCCAAGGAAGATCGAGTCGTGGGTGGCAATGTAGATAACCCCAAACTTCGACAGCGCGCTCACGCGCACAGCACCGAGCGCATACCCGATGAAGTTGTAGAACGTAGCGCAGAACGGACGGAAACCACCGTGAGCGAAGATACCGTTGCTAATCGCAGCCATGCCATGCTCGCGCACACCAAAGCGAATGTAGCGACCGATCGGAGTGTTCTTCTGGAAGTCACCCGACATCGTGAGCTTGGTGAGGTTCGACGGCGTGAGATCAGCGGAGCCACCAATGACTTCGGGAAGCGCCGCGGCAACCGCGTTCAAAACCGTCTCGGAATGCTGACGAGTGGCCTTGGCGGGGTCCTGGGGGGTGAACTTGGGGAGGTTCTTCTTCCAGTCCGTTGGCAGCTTGCCAGCAAAACGGCGCTCGTACTCGGCAGCGAGCTCAGGGTGCGCGGCCTTGTACTTGGCGAAAAGCGCATTCCACTTCTGCTCGTGCTCCGCACCAGCGACAGTCTTGTCGTAAAACTTCTTAACCTGGTCCGGGACGTAGAACGTCTTGTCACCAGGGAGACCAAACTTTTCCTTGGTCGCAGCGAGGTCATCAGCCTTCAACGGAGCGCCGTGGACTCCGTGGGTGTTCTCCGCCTTCGAGCCGAAACCAATGATCGTGCGGATCTTGATCAATGTCGGCTTGTCTGTGACTTTCTTGGCCTCGGCAATGGCCTTGTTGATGGCCTCATGGTCATTGTTGCCATCCTCGACCGTGATGACTTGCCAGTTGTAGGCCTCGTAGCGCTTGCCGACGTCTTCGGTGAAAGACAGATCCGTGTGGCCATCGATCGTGATCTTGTTGTCATCGTAGAGGACAATCAACTTGCCCAAGCCAAGGTGACCGGCGAGCGACGACGCCTCGGACGAGACGCCTTCCTGGAGGCAGCCATCGCCACAAATGACGTACGTGTAGTGGTCGACGATGTTGAGTCCGTCCTTGTTGAATTCGGCGGCAAGGTGCTTCTCCGCGAGGGCGAGACCCACGGCATTCGAGATGCCCTGACCGAGGGGGCCCGTCGAGACCTCAACGCCGGGCGTGCAAAAGTTCTCCGGGTGGCCGGGGCACTTGGAGCCAAACTGGCGGAATGACTTGAGGTCGTCGAGCGAGACGTCAAAGCCCGAGAGGTGGAGCATGCTGTACTGGAGGGCGCAGCCGTGGCCATTCGAGAGCACAAAGCGATCGCGGTTGCTCCACTTGGGGTTCTTCGGGTTGAACTTCATGACCTTGCCAAAGAGCACATGGGCCATCGGCGCGCAGCCCATGGGGGCACCTGGGTGACCCGACTTGCCGGCGCTCGGCTGGTCCGCCGAGAGCATGCGGATCGTGTTGATGCAAAGATCCTCGCCGATGCGGGGCTTCTTGTCGACGTGGTCGGCCATGATGCTCGTCCGTGGGGCGGTTTGTTGTTGCGCGGGGCGGGAGTGTCTTCACCAGCGTCCGGAAAACTGGAAATGGCACCCAACACACGCGATCCAAAAACCAACGAGAAGCTGGCACCACCAATGAGTGGTGGTGTTGAAGGTCGGAGAGATTTTGAGCCAATGGGATGGCCCGTGACCCAGAAGATGGGGCCATTCCTGGACGTGATTGAACAGTTGGAAAAACCCTACTCCCCCATGTAGGTGACGATATCGGCTGGCTGGGCATTTCGGCCGGTTTGCCAACCCTGGCCCAGTGAGGTCAGAATGAATGAGCACTTCTCTCTTGTCCGACAAGCGCGCATTCAAGGCGTTGAGAAGATCCAGTTGACCAACCACATTCAACATCCTTCGCACACATACGCTTCTGCTTGGTTTGGTGTGTCATGCCTCCTTTGCAGCACCCCTGTAATATCTGAATGGGTGAGCACACCCACGATGCACGCCTCCAGAGTGAGCTGTCGTTTTGACCACTGCCTGAGGATTATGAGCCGAAACGGTTCCGTTGGGAGATTCGCACCCTTCCACCATAAACTCCCGACGATGATGGCCAGCCTATTGTCGTCAAGAGACTGGCACTGGCCCATGCGATCGCTGGCCGTCAATTCAAAACGCAAGATAAAAACGCACACACACTGCAACACGCATGCCGACCCAGTCTGTGTGGCAATGATTGGAGGGTACAAAGATCTGTTTCATCCACGCTGTGACAAAGCAATCCCCAAAACAGCAGCGCGTGTGTGGTGGTGTCCATGATGCAACCCCTGCTTGCATTCACCTCAAAAGTGACGTAGCAGTCATAATCAACTAATTTATTACGTCGACACCACTTAAGCGGGTCCGGTCGATCCCGTGGGTTGATCCGGGTCAGACCCACCTGCACCAAAGGTGGAGTGTGATCGACGGCGACGGCGGATTGGAATCCATTGAGCAGCATGGAGAGCACTCTGTATGAGCTCTTTGGCGGACGGTGAGGGCGACGATCGAGGCATTTGGGGGTCGGTAGCTATTGGATGCTCACGGTCTCGCGTTCGGCGCATTATATGTTGCTGGTGGTGTCGCATAGCACGCTTCATTTGGCCTTCTACAAGGACGTCAAGAACAGCGCAGCCCTGCATCAGGCAGTCTTGAGCCAGCAAGTCGATGTTGCCTTCATCAACGCACGACTGGTACGTGTCATTGTGGTAAGCTTCATTTTTCATGGAATATTCGATGACATGGTTCGCGTCGAGTAGGTCGTCGACCCGTTTCAGGTCCACGCCGCGGCCGCGCGCGCGCTCATGTGCGATCAACAGGGCAAGCTCACGACCAAGTCGCTTCATGCTGAGCTCGTGTTCAACTTGTCCGGGACGCGCAATGTCATGGAGTCATTTCGTCGATTTGGCCTGACGGACACCTGCGACAAGATCCTCCTGTGCATTTTCGATGCATCGGCGGAGGCAATAGACGCAGCCACCCAACTCATCGAGGGCACTGTGGTTCCGCTCTCTGAACTCGGTAGCCACCTCGACAACGGGGATCTCACGACCATCAAGAAGTTCTACAAGATCCAGGAACTCGAGTTGAAGACTTCCAATATTGTTGATGCCATCGTTAGTAGAATAGCGACCAAGAGTTGCAGCAAGTAGCGACGTTATCGGCAATGAATGAAAAAAACCGAAGTGTGTGTACTACAGGCCAAATAGCGCCTTGGCGGCGTAAAGGGATTCTTGCTTCTCAGTACCAATGCAGCGCGTGCCCTGAAGGAGCTGCTCAAATACCCAGGAGCACTCGGCTTTATCCTTGTCTGACAGGAACATCACGGTCATGTTGAAACGAGGGACACGTGGGAGGTTCAGCACGAGGTCTTCCACAAGAGATCGATCATCACCCGTGATGTCGAATGCTTGTCGGATTGTCACGAATAACTCACACAATAGGTCGGCCTCAATTGAAGTCTTGAAAATGGATGGGAGCAACGTCGGTGTGACCATTCGTAGGTACGACGCCCTCAGGTTGAACAATTGCATTTGTCGATCAGGATCACCTTTGGGGGCGAGTGACTTCCACACTCGACAAAACTCGTACGATGTCGTGGGTATCTTTTTTGGCAACCGTGGCAGTGGGGGCGCGATGCTTCGCTGACTCTTACGAGATGATGATGGCCCTTGTGATTTGTCGACGGTGGTCTCTCCGACGGTGCTTGATGGGCATGCAATCTGATCACTATCGATGATGTGTTCTGAGTTTTGAGTGCGAGTCGGATTCTCTGAGGCCTCAGGCGCACTTGTTGCTACTATGTCTCCGACGACTTTCACATCAAAACTGGTTCTCTTTGGGGATCGCTTGATAGCCGCACGCATCAGCTCCTTTGTCGATGACACCTGAGACGCAATCTGCTTACTCTTTGGATCCATGTCGGCTGCCTTTTGGAAATCAAGCAGGGCGAGGCGATGTTTACCGAGCGCATTTCTTGCAGTCCCACGCCGAGAGTAAGACTTGACGTGCATCGGATCGACCTTCAAGGCCAACGTACAATCATCTTCAGCCTTGCCAAACTCTCGATTCTTGATGTATGCCATCGCCCGATTCGAGAGAACTACTGCATTATGGCAGTTAAAACCCAGACACCGCGTGTAGCTCTTGATCGCGGCAGTGTAATCACCACGCCTGTAGTGTTCATTTCCCTCTTCCCTGTCAATGTCTTCTCGGGTCTTCGACGGATCCCGGATTGCAGGTGCTGCGCCACCTGCAATCGCCTTCTTGATCTTCTCTCTTGAAAGCTCGGGTGGAGGCGATCGTTCAGGCTGGAAACGACCAAGTCCAGTGTGAGGCATGATCTCAACAATGCGAGACGAACCATGACATTCTCACCTGTACGCCACTGTTTGTTGGTTCGCCATCAGCCTCTCTCAGTGCTGCTTCCTGTGCGGACCAGCTGTTAGAGAACGATGCGACCACCACGCGCGAAAGAGATGCCTCCTGCTCACCACATCGAATTCGTTCCACTTCTGGTAGCCCTTGTCGTACGTGTGGGCGTCCGCTGCCTTGGTCTGTGATTTCGGCGTTGAGGATGCCGCTGTTGGCATTGTCGTTGTCTGGGTCTGGACAGTGGCTGTCTTGTGAGCTCGCGGCCGGGGCAACGATGCCGGGGTGCTTGTGGGAGCCGCAGCGACCTGGGCATCTTCCTTGCTGATCGCCTTTTCCCAGGCGTAGAGGTCTGAGACGTAGTCCTGGAGCTCGGCGGCATTGGCGCGGATCTGGTGCTGGACCTGCAGGACCGAGGCCGTTTGGGCCGCGTCCCCCCCGGAGCCGTACGGTGGCGATCCCTGTGCCATGTTGGACGTATCCAAATGTGACGTTTCCAGGCCAGCGGCCACCGCCTTCCTTCCAGAATTGTGAACCGCAGTACAGTACTGGGTTGTATCGGTTTATAGAGGTCTAGGCCCGGCCCATTTTGGTCAAGACATATACTGAGTATAAGTATTTTCTCCAAGGTACCTTGACCCGTACGAAATCGGCACCATGGGCTCTCGCTGCGACCCACCCACCCACATCCTGCCCCAACATCAAGATCCACAAAGACAAGCAAGACGGGACCAAGTTGCTGTGCGCCTCGGCCCATTTTGACAAGCTACACGAACTGCAACCACCATCGGCACCGCCACCATTTAGATCGTCGTGCCGCGATGCAGGTCCAGCGCGCGCTCATCGACAAGGACTTTGACCGCTATGCGCTGTCGGTCGAGGGTATCCGCAAGCACGAACTAGAGCTCCCGCACGCCGCCCTCGAGCCGCTTGATGCAGTGAAAACGACCCGCAAAGCCCACTGGGAAGCTCGGATGCACCACAACGCGCTCGTCGTGGATCCATTTCGCAGCGCCGCTCTCCATACAGTCGTGGCGTACTACCTGGATGCCGAGTATCGTGTCATGCAAGTGATCGGGCAATCCACGGTGAGTGGCGCGCAAGGCTGCTGAATCTCGGATGTTGGTGAGCTCACGCGTATGTGAATGGGTGCAATCAACCTCCCAGAACACGCAGCTCTCAGCGACCGCGATCGCCCAATTCCAAAAGCCCGCGCAACGCAAAGAGAATCCGAGTGTCCAGGCGGCGGGGAAAGGGCTGATTGTGTTCAACGACGGCGTCGACACCTTGCGCATTTTACGGTCACCTGATGCGGAGGCGTTGAATGCCCTGTGGACCGTCATCTACGAATGCAGACCACTCGGGGGCGTCCCGAGTCTGGTCCTCCGAGCAACCTATGACGAAGCATTGCAGCGTATCCACGTTGTCATTGCGGAGCCATTGGTCGGACAGGATACGGAGGCTGCGTACCGGCTCTCGATTGTTGAAGTGCTCTGCCATGCCCCCAGCAGCGATTCGATGGATATCGACGGTGGGGTAATTGGGATCGAGCACAGCGCGGTCGCACTCGCAATTGTCGGTGCACTGCCAACGTATGTCTCCATGAAAGGTAACGACGTACTTCTGCTTGCCGAGGGCCAGCTCCAGTTGCTAGTCGATTCCGCGTCGGCCTCGAGCAGTACCGAATCCCCCGCTGCAACCACTGCAAATCATGCTACCAAGCGTCACCACGAAGAATCCGAACAGGAGATGGATGTCGATGATGTCTTGGCGAAGGTGCCGCGCGCTGGGATCGGATACCATGGCGACATTTCTGATGTCAAGCACCCGCACGATCTCGGACTCGTCATGGACATGCCACTGGAACAACGTTTCCAGAAGTCCAGCACTCCATTCAGCTCCTTGGACGAGCCTCTTCACAGCACGTCGAGTGCTGCCGTCAAGAGCCCAACGGCTGCCCAAGGCCCACTCGAAGTTCCGACCCCTGACACAATTCTCGGGGGCTTCGAGGAGTGTGACGACGTGGATCCGAATGCAAAGGCGACTCTGTTGCTGATCGACGCGCAGCGAATGACTGTCACCGACCAACTGGCGATCAACTGCAGGAGTTTTCGATATCTCTGCCCCAGTGCGTTCGCCAATGTGCAACCTGGATCGACCTTCGACATGTCCCTCCTGTTCCAGCACGATGTCCACGGACTGCTCTTTGAAGCGAGCGTGACCAATTCCCGATTGACACTTCGCCATGCATCAACGTTCCCGGCATTTGGGTTCGTGCAAGCCTCCAAGCAGGACAAGAAGTTCATGTCGTTCGCGCAATCCGGCGCATTGGCGTCTATTGGCGAATTCGAGCGCCGGGTGTTTGTGTACCACGGCCCGAGGGGCTCCGAGGCGAACGGCCACGTCCGGAAGCAGCACGTCGTCGAGGTGGGCGACCACCAGCTCCTGGGGATGCGGGTCGCCGGCGGCTGCTCCATCCTCCTCCTCAGTCCACATCACGTTTACCACATTGACATGCAATAAGATGGATACATTACGAATTTGTAGCCAATCGGGAGCGTGGACGAGATGTGATTCGGGGAAATGCAGATTCCCTATTCATCAAGAAGTCACTGTCTCGAGGTATTTGTTAGTGCCCATCGGGCATACCACCACTCGCTCGCTCCACAGGGCCACAAGCGACGTCAGCCAGAACATCAGCGCCTCGCACGATGGCGCTCTTCCAGATGCGCCGCATGCAGCCCCTGGCGCTTTCCACGGCCCGTGCGATGGCCAAGGCGTAAGTAACGATCGGCTCAGGGATGCACTCGGGCCTCGGTGCAATGTACTCATTGCCCGTGAGTAGTCCTCGTGTGGCTTTTGTCGGCAGCCCGAAGCCCCTTCCGTTTGGGGCCAACGTGGCGTCCCTCCAGGCCGTTCCGACATTCGGCGGCTCGCGCTCGTTCTCCTCCACGCCGTTGCCGAGGTAAGCGGCGATACATCGTGCGTCGAACGTCAGCATGCACTGGTGTAATGGACTGGGACCGGTAGTGGCTTTGACGAGGACAAGATCGCCGCGGCTTCGCCTGTCGAGGTGGCGCACGAGGTCCTCGAAACGGCGGCTGGTAAGTGCTCATTTCGTGTCACCCACCTGCATCGCAACCAATTTCGTGACCGGGTTTTCGCTCCCTATAGGCTCGGTGGACTACGCGTCGATCTCGGACCTGGGTTACTCGATTTCGGATCTCGCCATCCGCGCACTTGATGTGGTTCACGCGACGACCGGGCTCCCATGGTGGATGACGATTGTCGCCACGACGTTCGCGATTCGTTCGGCGATGCTTCCAATCACACTCAAGTCGGTGAGTCTTGCTGTTGATTTGACTCCGTTCCAAGGCACACTGTGCTTACCACCACGAGGGTGTGTCTTAGATTCGCAACTCGGAGAAGATGAAGGCCTTCCAACCTGAGATGGAGAAGCTCCGGGATGAGATGGATGCAATGCCTACGAAAGACCCGCAGTCGATGCAAGAATTCCAGAAGAAGTACAAGGCGCTCATGAAGAAGCACGACGTGAACCCATTCGTTGGCATGTTGACACCGTTGGCACAGGTAAACACCCATTGTGCCTGCTGAGGTAGCCACCGGCCCGTCCCGAAATTGAATTCTTCTGCTATTTCTCTTTTGTCAACAGATCCCAGTGTTTCTTGGGTTCTTTTGGGGCCTCCAGCGCGCCGCGGATTATTTCCCTGGGTACTCGACTGGTGGCGACTACTGGTTCCCAGATCTCTCAGTGCCCGACCCGACTTACGCGCTGCCTGTGATCTCGTCGGCGTTGATGATCGCGTCGGTTGAGGCCGGCGCCGATGCAATGCCTGAGGGATGGGGTGAGAAGGCGCGATTTGGAATGCGTCTTTTCGGCATCGTCCTCATTCCGATGACCATGAAGTTCTCGGCGGTACGAGTGGCGAGTTTCTGCGTGTTGAGCTCAGTTGAATGATGCCTCCTGTCCATTTCTCTCCAGGGCGTCCTTGTGTACTGGGTGAGCTCGAATGTTTACACGTTGGTTCAGACTAGTGCTCTTCGTGTCCCTGTCGTTCGCCGGGCACTCAAGCTAGCACCACAGACGACGACCGTCAAGTTCGCGACTGCATCTGATTCGGCGTCACCGTTCCAGGCAGCAGTCCGTCGTGCCAAGGAGGGAGCTGCGATCAACACACACGTGAACAAGCCAAAGAAGGTCACAAAAAAGACCGACTAGAATTTCCGATTGTTGAGTTTTGATGCGAAGCATCGTTTGGGGCATGCAAGCCTCTATAAACACGCTTTTTGCATGAATCACCAGCTCGTTACTTCATCTCTACATCTCGCCGAACAATCTCGAATCTGGCAGGCGGTTCCTTCGCGTCCAGCCACGTCCATGCAGTGACTTTTTAGATACCCGCCCATCAGCAAGGAGGAATGTAGAATGTACCTTGATCTCGGGACACAATGATGAGGGTAGATATCGTGCATGGTCATTGTTAAACCTTGCTCGTTCATCGTTTTCGTTTGCTTGAAGTTCTTGAAGGATTTTCCTCGTATCCCTCACCTAAGTCAGCATGTGAAAAAATGAATCGGCAAACGCTTTTACCAACATTCAAGTGATCAAGTGACGAACAATTTTGCTGATTCTCTCATCATATCTGCGCCTCCGTTCCAGCTCGGGCTCGAGCTTTAGAAACGATGACAAGAAGCGCCGATAAAAGTCACAGAGACTTCGAAGTTCATCAAGCATCATCTCCGCCTCCGTGATGGCGGTCTCGTAGCTGTCAAAACGAAGGCGAGATGAGTGAACCATTCGCCGCGCAAACTCATACAGATCCGACTCTTTCTCATACTGGGGGTACACATCGTTGATGGTCGTGAAATACCCCATGAGGAATCGATCACACTGCTCCATGTCGACAAAAAACCGAACCTGCCGATATCAAGTGAGTCGAGCGCAATAATACACGGGTTTGCGCACGATTCGTACAGCAGAATCGTAGAGCTGATCCAGCGCTTGCGGATCGCGCTGCTGACTACAGGCAAGCGACAGTTAATCGTCGCGTACCGCACTTCGGCTGGGGGACGACAACACAATCCTTCCGAACCTCGTCTGCTGTTCATGGAGGAGGTGCTGGATTTGCTTGATTTGGTCGCCATGTTTTCTGTCAAAGGAATTGAAAAACTGATAGATGATCGTCACCCTGTCGAGTGCGTGCCGATGGATCCTGAGCATCTCCTCGATTCTAGTCACCACGAGCAACCTCAGCGCCAGGGATCCGCACGGCCATGCAAACACCACCCGAACGCACTCTTTGGTTTGTTCATGGGCGTCTTGCTGAAGGGACTGGACGGTCTCGGCGTCGATATAGTCAAAGAGCGTCTTCCCGCCGCCCGTGTTTCGGGATACGGGGATCCCGCGCAGCTCCTCAAACACCCGATCCATCTCCTCAATGAGCTGTAACACAGTAAAAGCATATAATCACGACGCTCATCCACTGCCTCTATCTCTCTCCCCCCCTCCCTCCCCCTCCCGAGCGATTCCTGGCGCGGGCAATCGACGTGGGGGACGTACTGGGAGCTTGTGGAACACGTGCTCCTTGGCGCTCTGCTCGATCGCCCGAAACTTGGCCTGCGACTCCCGCAGAATCTGCCCCAGGACCTGCGCAGGGACGTCAGCACCTGCTCCAATTAGAGACTCGAAGGTCGTACTGAGCGCCGGTCCCACCTGGCATTTCTCCTGGATCGTCGCCGCCACGGCCGCGATCGCCCGGCTGTCGTAGTTGTTGGCACTCATCTCACAACGAGTCGGATATGTATGAGCGTATCCATGGGTTGCAATCATACCAATCCAACAGTCACTCCCCAAAGTACGATATTCTATCTCAGTACCCAATTTCTCACACGTCACAGATTGACGACCTTGTCAGTGACAAGTTGTCACTTGCGCCGCCCTTGCCAAAACTTCGAATGTGCGCACCAGTTTTTCACACGTCACAGATTGTCTTCTTCAACCAGGCCGCCCGGTCGGTCGAACCTGAAACAACAATACTGTAGAGTACAGTATCGTCGCTACACTACAGTGCAGATCACCGGGGGCGGTGTCCAACGGGGCAACAGATCGCAGCGCACCCATGCCATTATTACCGGTACTGTATTATCGGCAAGGCTTGCGGCAAGGGGATGGACATCTCGGTTGTGGGTGAAGACAATGTCCCGCACCCACAATCGTGCTTCACGGTCCGTGTCACGGACCCCATCATCAGCAATGAAACGTGGAATTCACCATCGAAGGATGAGCAACGCAAACGATTCCACCAATCTCCTGTAGTCCGGATCATCCTTCTGCGTGGCCCCAAAGTGAGGCGCGGGGGGGGCGCGCGCAACGTCCACAACAGTGCCGCACTTGGCAATCTGCCGCTCCGAGAATCGTTCCGGCGTCGCAGACCATGTCCAGCGACGCCAATGAGATCGCCCTGCACTTGGGTTGGAGCTCGCTCCTGGTGATCGTCCTCCTGTACATGAACAAGCGACTCGCGTCGAATCGCCGCTTCAAGGCGTGCCAGCGGTCCCTCCTCGCCGAGTATGAGGAGCCGACTTGCTCGCGAAACAAACGACGGCCCGATTGTGATCCATGGGTGCTGACGCTGACTTGTGGCGGCTCGTAGAGACAACCTCGCAGATCATCGGATTGACGCGGCAAGGCGGTGCGTGCGACTCCTTGCTGCAAATTTGAGGGCAAGGCAGCCTCGAGGCTGAGACGCTGTTTGCCTCCATCGTAGAGAGGCCGAGCATGGGTTCCTCCCGTGCCCGAGTTGTGGATTCGAGAACTTTACGCGTTCGCAGTGCTGCGCCATTTGCGGCGCGTTGTGTTTTGACACTGGCCCGGATCAGGGGTATCTCCTGCCCTCGACAAGCGACCTCACGACCACCCAACGTCGCGCGCGGTGAGTTTGTCGATCCTCCTTCCGCCATGGAGGCCATCGCAACGTTCCTAGCTGACGACCCTGGGCCAAACGGTAGGCTGCGCAAGGAATGGCAACGCAAGGTAGACGTCGAGGGCCGATTGTTTTGGTTCCGAAATGCTATCGATGACATCAAGCGGTCATTTCCTGGAGTCGTTGTTCGATTGCAGCCCATTGTAGATGACGACAATGACGAGTGCCTCGCTCATAACAAGACCGAGGGAGCGAGTGTGTCACTGATATTGATCGACAGTGGCGATGCCGATGCCGCAGATTTTGCCATTGGTTCTGCCGAACTTAGCGACGTTGATGATCGCCAGCGTATCTTGCAGCTGGCGTCGAGCGATTTCCCATCCAAATACTCGCAATTCATTGTCAACACGGCCATCAGTCTTCGTATTGAGAATACACGAAGACTTCGAGTCTCATTGCGGCGGGATTACCTATTGGAACAGTCTATCGAGAGCTTGTGCTGCTTAGGCTCGGTTGACATTCGCGGGACTCTTCGAATCAATTTTCTCGGCGAATGCGGTGTCGATGCAGGAGGCCTCCACCGTGAGTGGTTCATGATCCTCAACGAACTACTCATCGCTCCGAGTGTCGGTCTCTTCACTTGCACAAGCAGATCAGATCAGACGTACTACATCAACGCCAATCCCTCGGGGGCAATCTCGCAAGACCAAGAGCACTATTACTATGGCGCCGGTCGTCTCGTTGGTCGTGCTCTGCTTGATGGGGCTACGTTGGGCTTTCACTTCTGTGTACCATTGCTCAAGTTGATTCTCGGAATGCCCGTGAGTTTTGAGGACATGGAGTATTACGATGCCGTGGTGTACAAAAATCTCATCTGGATCGCTGAGAACAACGTCGACAATCTGGGCCTCGACTTTAGCCTTTGTGAGGAGCACGACGGCAGGATGGTCGTGGTTGATCTCATTCCTAACGGACGTGACATTCCCGTCACGAATGCCAACAAAGCGCTCTATCTGGAGCGCAGGTTCAAGCACACACTCTTCGAGAGTGTGGGGACACAATTGTATTCGTTTCTCCGTGGTGTGTACGAAGTTATTCCCCAGACCCTTCTGTTGCCATTGGATTACGAAGAGCTTGACTATCTCCTGTGCGGAACGAATGAAATCGACGTCGATGACTGGGAACGAAACACGCGTACGTCATTGACGCTTGAAGATTACCCCCGAGCTCTCCGATGGTTCTGGCAGCTTGTTCGCGAAATGGACAATGAGTATCGAAGGAGGCTGTTGCACTTTGCAACGGGCTGTTCGCGCGTTCCCCTGGTGGGCTTCAAGGGCCTGACGAGCTACGATGGCCGGCTGTGCCCCTTCACATTGAAAGGTGTTCCATACGTGACGGACAAGTACATCCGAAGCCACGCATGCTTTAACCTCATCGAACTGCCCCTGTTTCGAACGAAGAACGAAATGAAAACGGCGCTATTAGCGACGCTGGATACGGACGTGTATGGCTTCACGACGGTTTGAGAGGCGTTTGGGTGCTTGTTTCGTGTTAGGATCAGTCCAAGTTGCGTTTGACGTTGTTTCTCAATGTATTGGATCCGTATTGAGGTTGCTATCGGATCCAAGGAATTTCGAGTGCCGTGCATTGGGACAACATTTCTTCAAGGAACAAGTCCGGCAACTAGAATTTGTATTCAGTAAATGACCCTTCCACGGTAGGAAATGCCATTGAAGTCTTCGACAATGTACTGAAAATCGTTGAGACTCCCAACGAGTTGATAATCAGCATTGTGATTTGGAATCTCGCTGTCCGTCTTCATGTAGTGACATGTGTGAGCACCAGCAGACCTGAACAAACCGAGAAGTTGTCAGCTGGGATATGGGATCATACACTACACCTAATGCAATGATAGGTGACTGTACCTTGCGGCTTTAATCGTAGTCGCGTGACGAGCGATCACTAGGACATCCACTGGCTCAAGGTCCAGTTCGGCACACAAACGCGCGATGGGTAAGGGATCCGGGAGGCGCTGGTATTCATCGTCAGACATAAAGACCTCGAACTGGCTGTCCATCTACATTTCGGTGAATCTCATGCATAATTCATCACGCACAAACAAACTTAAATCTCCCACCTCCTTGCGAAATTGCTCGAATTCCTCCTACTCCCACGGTAGCCATGTGAGTGAAAATGAATGGGGAGCTGGTCACAGATGTGTGTATGTACCTTTTGCATGATTGCTGAAGGCGGCGTCACAGCCTTGGCGAGACCGCGCAAGCTCGCATAACTCTAAACGGCAGCGAATGTGAGATCCAGGAGCCGCGTCGATGTTGAAGACACACGTACCAGGAGCTCATTGGCGCCCTCGTGAACGAGCCAAGTTGTGAGGCCCTTCACCGCCGCACCCTCGGTCTCGGGGCCATTTTTGCCACTTAACGCGTCCATTGCTGCGGTGGAATCGCGATTCTTGGCTTTTGCCTTGAGTGCGTTGAGCTTGTCCAAATACTTATCCCGCACTGAGCTCGAGCCCGCCCCACCCACGTTTGTTGCGCAGTCCGCGAAGCGCCGGCGCAGGAGCTCCTGCTTGTCCGCGCTCTTGCGCTCCTTCATCCGCTCAATCTCAGCAGAGGCCGACGCGAGTTGCTTCTCGAGGTACAGTTCATCCTCGGATTTGGAAGAGCCCGCTGCCGCTACGGAGTCCTCGCCCGTCACGCGACTCAGAACTGTTTCGTACAAACATTAGAATGACAAGTAAACCTCCACGATGGCCCGCGAGGCTTTGCGTACTGTGAGCGGGCAGGCCCCGGAGCGTGCTCTGGAGCCGATCCTTGACATCCGATGGCTTGCCCGTCGAGTCCTGCTGCAGGTCCTTGAGCATCGCCCGGGCGTCCCGGACAAACATCTTGGACACAAGGCCCCCGAAGAAGCCCCCGTCATGGTTCTCGGCGGCGCGCTGGGCCTCTGCGGCGCGGGCCTCGGCCTTGCGCCGGCGCTCCTCCGCCTGCTCCGCGGCGCTGCGCCCGAGGAGCGTGCTGCAGAGCGCATCGTACTCGACGATCACCCCCTTGAGCTGTTGCGACGCTGCCTTGGCGAGCTTGCTGCCTCCCCCACTCATCATCCAACAACTTGGGGTGACCAAATGAATTTTAATGGGGATAATGGCACAAACAGAAATGAGCTCAAAAAGGTGTTTTAACATTTTTACCACTGACATTGAAACCAAAATATAGTCATTCAAATCAGAATATCAAATAAGTATAATTCAAAAAAAATGGGGGTTATCAATTGCCCTACGATGACGTTCGAATGCAACGGCGGGTCTGGTCGACTCGATGCCACCTCGTACAGTAAGAACCCCTGGGACCGCAAGACCATTCATTATGATGAATTCGGCCATTAGGTCCACAACAAGACACAGCCCCAAGAAGATTCACATGCGACTTCATCGACCGGCGCCGCCCAACATGACGGTGTCCCTGCCGAACACCGTGAAGCTTTCTGTGGATACTGCGACGTGCGTCCTAAGACTCGCCTTAAGCGCTGACATCTGTGTCGTTGCTTGTACGCACAGTACCAACCAACGAGTCCGTTACAATAACGGAACAGGCTTCTGTTCGCAGCCATTTGGGAGGTTTCACTGGTTTCCATTTCCAGAGAGTGACCTCCAAAATGGCACTCAAGCTGCGACTACATTGCGAGATCCGTTCCTCTGCACGAGAAGAAGCGATGGGGCATCTTGTCGGCGTGTGAAGGGCGGCAGCCTACGCTGATCTCCGATCTCACACCGCGTGCGAAGCCCCGAGGACCCGATGGCGCATGAGCAAGTGCATTCTTTCGACCACATAAATAGCCACCACTCACCCCACGTAACGACGATGGATCACACACGAGAGGCACACTCAACACGAGGAGGCACCATATCACGCTTGCCACGCATGACACGCGTGCCTTTTGGCTTTGCTCACTTGCCAATCAGGCACCTCCTGCTTGCGACCAGCCTCGAGAAGTGGTTTCGCTTTTTTTTATTGTGATACTCTTGCCCAGGAGCACGCGCCACCACCACCGAGAGACGCCGACAGCCATTGCGACCATGGGTGAGGGACCCGCCCAAGCGCCCACGAGGCCGGTCTCTGCGACGACGCTCTACGTCTCGCCCATGGCTTTCCGGTTCGCGTGGCTCGTGGTCATGGCCATGCACGGGCTCCTCGGGGCGTACTACTATTTCTACGGCAAGTTTCACATGTTCCTCGACGAACCGAAGAACCAGATCACCAACGTCCTCTCCGACACGATCGGCCTGAAGATCCAGCCCTTCCTCAAGCCCGTCTACCGCGTCTCCTTCGCCATCGTCGCTTGCAATGCGTACGCGGTGCTGTCGTGTGTGCTGTGGAGTCTGCGGAATCGGGAGCTGTGTTTTGGCCCCGTGCGCTCGACCCGCCCTGTCGGGCCGGCAACGATCGTGCCCAAGGGCCGGTCAGAACGCTGCGGACTCGTGCGCCGGGTGGTTGGGACCGTTCAGGACGCGTTCGAACTGGTCCTTGGCCGGGAGGGACTTTTGGGAATCGACTTCCGCTACGCCCCGGAGGTGCTTCTGGCGCTTGAGATCACTGAAGTCACCTGGCAAATGGTCCAAGCCTACCGCCTCAGTTACTACATCCCCGATGTCTGGGTGAATCGCGCAATTGTCATCGCGACGTTCACGAACGCCTTCTCCGTGCCGGTGTTCCACTGGATCTTCCATCGGCGCATTGCTCTCGCGACCGTTGTGGTCATGGGTGTGGACTTTGTGTTGGCCATCGTCAACTCGATCGGGATCACGACGGCAGTGGTGTACCCGTACTACCGCGACCACGTCGACGACTGGCGGCGCTTCAGCATTGGCGATTTCTACGTTGAGTCATGGTTCAATGGTGCGAGGCCCCGGGTACAACAGGTCTTCACGTATTCATGGGGGACCTTGTTCTGCAACGTCTATCCAGGTTTCTTTGTGCTTGGTTATCTCGGTACGATCAAGACGTGCGTGATCCGACAAAACGAGCGGGCCGACCAGCAGATCGCCCCTGTAGTGGGAACAGCACAGTCGAAGTATCTGGTGGGCAAGTCAGCCTCGGCCCCGGCCCCAAGGAAAGAGCATCGATTAGTCAAAGCCGGGCGGATCTTCCTCGGTCTCGTGGGGTGCTTTGTGCTCATCACACATATCCGCACAAGCGTGCTGGCGTACAACCCCGCGTACAAGGGCTGCCTCTTCGAGACACGTCCGTGGTTCCAGCCAAAATACACCTGCCAGGTCCTCGAGATCAGTTGCACCCAGCAGAACATCCAGGGTACCAAACACGAGCTCGAGTCGCTCCTGTCGAACGTGGATGCCAGGGCCCCCGAGATTCTCATTTTCTCGCATTGCCCGGGCTTGGAGATGCCAGAATCGATCCGCGACTACTCGGGTGTGCAACTCCTCAAGTTGTACAACAACTCGATCTCGAGCTGGGAGACGTCGAGTGCGCTAGC
>JAADYI010000241.1:0-23220 GCA_023338185.1 Lagenidium sp. CBS 127285
CCGCCCAGAGCAGACGCCGTCAGCACGCCCCCCCCCCCGCAATCGCCACGTGCTTGGCCCGCTCGCCGCCGATGCACGACGCCGACGCGCGCGTGATCACCGAGGATCCCACCCCCCGCTTCGCGTCGCTGTCGCCCGAGCGCCTCGCGCAAATGTCCCTCACGCCGCCTCCCCCAGCTGCTGCTGCGGTCCCGCGCCCCCGCCGCGTCTTCTCGACGCTCCGGCGGATGGAGCTCACGGGTTCGACCCTCGGGTCAACGGCCCGCGAATTCACGGCCGAGCCGCAATGGCAGCGCCACGGGGCCCGCACGCGCTTCCAGACCGTCGCTGATCTCCCCGTGGGGTTTCTCGAGGCGCTGAATCACGACGATGGCCGCGAGTATGAACGGGCGATGCTCTACCAGGGCCACAAGCGGGGCTTTGCGCACCTCCTCCGCGAGATCTACGACATCATCGACACCCCCGCGCCTGCGCAGGACAAGAAGCAACTCCGCCGCTTGCTCCTGGAGATTGTCCAGCGGGTGCTTGAACCCCACGTCCTCCAGGGGCACATGGAGCCCCCAAGCGCGCCTCACGGCGGTGACGAGATCATTGAGTTTGTCACGCGCGAGCGGGAGCGCTTCCTCCGACTGGGAGGTGCCGAGTGCCTCCTCAGAGTCATCCACATGATCCGTGAGGAGGAATTGGAGGACGCGGAGGATGAGGCCGTTGATGGTGGCGACCATCCGACAACAGCCGCGATTCCAACGGCTGACGCAGCTGCGCCGCATCGGCGAAATGTCACGGATCGCCATGACATTCGCTCATTGTGGGCGACACCGCTTGTCATGACCAAGAACCTCGACAGTGGCCGCAATGGTGTCCGAAAGATCCCACGGCCTGCCCAGCACCGGCGTCATGACGCGGCCGCCCGCAAGACCATCCTCAATGATGCCATGGTCAGTGCCTACTTTGAGATAGCTTGGTGTTGTGGCAGAACCGTCCTTATCGACGACTGATACGTATTCCAGGGAATCCTCCGGGAGCTGTGTTACTTCTCGCTTGACCTTGCCAGTGACCTGTGTGACAAGGATGGTTTGATCGTCTACCTTTTCCAACTTATGGGAGAGAACAAGTTTTTCGACAATGCTGCCGGGCTTGTCGAAGAAATCCTTGCTGTTCGCGATGACTCATTTGATCTGAGTCGAATCCGTGAGTGGGAACTCTTGTCGCCTCGCAATGAAGCATTCACGTCACTCGTTACCTCTATTTTCTTTTCTCTGCCGTAGCTCAACTTCACGATATCATTGCCTCATTTTCTTCGCGCCAGCTTGCTTTTTTTTGCCGCGTTCTTGCATTGGTCGTCTTTGAGCCCGACGATCGTCGGCTTTTGGAGACCTCGAGTGAGTACACACCGTTGACATTTGCTTCTTGACGAAATGAGCTGATGCTTTTGTTTATTCTCCCCGTTCAGAGGTCATCAAGTCAATGGAACTCCTCAAACTCCGCCGAAACCGCTTGCTTCGTGCCGACAACGTTGTTGATCGCAATCACGCCATCATCTTCAGTTCTCCCCATCTTCTGGATAGGCTCTTGACTGTTCTGAAAGTCCAGAATTATTACTTCGCAGTCAACCCAATTTATGAGCCTTTCTCCAACGAGTTGGCGACTTCGGCGGAATTTGCGATGCTTCTTAGCCAGACAAGCGATCGTAGTGACTGGGAGGCCATTGATCGTTTGGTTTCGAGCCCACACTTACCCGTCGATGGCGAGTTTTCCGTGTTGCAAAACACTTCAAGACCGACGATCGACCCACATCACGATCACGAACACCATCATCACGGCCACAGTCCTTTTTCAATCGAGACTGCAATTCTTCGAGATTTGATCTTTCGAAATCGCTCCCCCGATCAGCGAGCTCGTGAAGATGTGGAGGCACAAATCATTATGAAGTCTATCGTTTTAGCTCCATATCGGGTTGAAGTCCTGTTTGTGCTTTGCACTCTGTTGAATGGCAAACGCAAGATTGATTTTCAGGACAAATTAGCCCAAAAGGGTCTCGTGGATTCCTTATCGAAGATGTTTGACAAGTTTCAATGGAATTCGACTCCACCACCGTCATCACAGCAGCCCCTTCATGGACCTGGTTGTGGATGTAGCCTTGATGCTTCGCTCAAGATCCAGTTCTTGCGCTTGATTCACAACTTCTGTGATCGGGATTATAATGACAACACGAGCAAGTTACTCCTCTTGAGTCCGATGGAGCTGGACATGCTCATCGACCCAGATCTTCGACCCATTAGCCTCATCCATTCAGACAAGGGCCTCTTGTGCAAAATCATTGAAACACTCATCCATCAACCAGCTGACTCAATCTACCGGTTTTGGCTGTCATCTTGCGTTGAAGCTTTCCTTAGGCGGGCAGCGCC
Source organism: Lagenidium sp. CBS 127285 (assembly GCA_023338185.1). Taxonomy (NCBI): domain Eukaryota; phylum Oomycota; class Peronosporomycetes; order Pythiales; family Pythiaceae; genus Lagenidium; species Lagenidium sp. CBS 127285. The sequence continues at coordinate 2,409 of JAADYI010000241.1, forward strand.
TACGGAGCAACTCTTTGTTGCTCGCACCCCCCTGCTACGATCACTCGTTGACGAGATCTTAAGTGGCGGTGGCTATCGAGCGCAGGGAAGTTTCCAGTCAGCTTTTGATCTATTAGGTGAAATGACGAAGGGAAATTGGCAAACTCTCGACCTTTTCCATCGTCAACTTGACGCAGCCCAGTTTGCTAATTTCATGGAAGTGGTGATTCGCAACCTTGTGGATTCGAATGTGTTTGTTCGATCCATGCTCCTGTCGGCTGAAAAGTTTGCGAAAGCCCCAACGTCTGGAATTTTTGGTTTAGCTGACGATTTTACAATGGATCGGATGAGTATGTTCCTCACACTCAATGTTGTCCGCTTGCTCAAGGATCTGATGACCATCGTCTCACTTGACGACGTGAACCATGAGAACATTTGTTGCTTGAACACAGCAATTGTCATCCTCATTTTCCAGCACCGGCGGCAGCGGCTTCCTGAGATGCTTGAAGCCCTTCGTGCCCTGGAGGACCTCTCCGGGAAGGCAGGCTACGTATGTCGCAATTTTCGCGCCTTGTTGTGGTTCTGGATTCAGTATTACACCCCACGTGGTCGAGACCGACTAAGCCTTGAGCATTCCAGCGACATCCTCTTTGCCGAGTGGCGAGACGTGGTCGCGTTGCTGTGTGCTGATGATGGATCGTCTACGGCTCTTCTAACCGAGCCAATGCCTCTGCCAGCGTCTCCATATTCTCGATTGTACTCGTCGCATTGTCACCAGAGACGCCACGAGCGACAGGCTTTGTAGGAGCGTTTACTAGGGACGACATAGCGCTGGCTCGACGCGAAAAATCTTCGAAATAACAACAGTTTTGAGACTCTCTCACATCCGTTCACCAAGCTGAGTGCGGTGACGCGCTTGCGCTCCCCACCGGAAGCGTGATAATTGTGGCAAACCTAATTCGGTGGGTCCTATCAGCAGCCTCCGCGAGAGCGTTTTTTTTCGTTTGGTCTGGTGTTGTCCGTATCGCTGTCGACGTCACACCGGTGGGCTGACGAGCTAGGCGACGCCGCCCTCCAACGTTGCAAAGCAGATTCACATCCCCGTCGATGGGATGGCAACGACTCTGAACAATGGTCGACATTGCGTGGCAGGTGCGCGAGTCACAGTCGACATGACGGACCCGTACAGAATGTAATCTCACCACACCGAATGCATGAACACGGAAACTAGAGCTCGACGCATTCGATGAAGGCATGGGCTGGACATTTCGAGATCTGCATGGAGGAAGCGAGAAGAAAGGCGATTGTACGGCTGAGCGTCGCGATCTTTGCAGCACCGAACTCACGCAGGGAGACGTTGTTGGGCAGGTTATCTGACAGAGAACACCGATGAGCCGGATGAGTACGAGCTCGAACTCCGTGACGCCAAACACCGCGAGCAGACAAGAACGGCATTTGGCGTTGCAGTCGCGATCCCCGCAGCGTTTGTGGCTCCAAGGCAAAAGATTCCAGGCCGGACGAAAGTGGCTCGCTCGGGCTTCTCGATGTACTCGATCCGTCCAAACTCGGCCAAATCGACGTCTGGCGTCAATTCTCAATCCAACGGCCGATCGACCTCGACGGAAAATGGGTCGCCTGGTCAGCGTTGGGGTGGTCCCGTCGAGCGGATACCGAATCCATCACCTCGGAACCGACAGCCCACGTCGCGCCCACAGTCAGCGCCAATGGACTTTGTTTACGACGTGGACGTCCGTCGGCGACTTCGGGATCAACTGGATACCGAGCGGGCAGAGGTTCTCTACGCGGCTGCCGCTCGTGAGGCCCGACTCCGGGCAGAGAACAAGTGGATATGTGATGGGGATGGGACAACAAGCTCCACGAACCTGCGCAAGGCGGTTGCCGGGGTGACCAGTTCCAAACAACCAACGAGAAAGCAGGCGTGGCTCCCGACGTCCTCGTCCCCAACCCCGATGGCATCGGCATTGCCAGCTCGAGCGGCAAAGCCCCAGCGAAATCCCTCCCCCCCTCGTCCGTCGTCGAGCAAGAAAACATCGATCGCGGCCAACGTCTCCGATTGGCGGACCCAGCAGGCGCCGTTCCACCCGTCCCGGGAGGCCGTGCGGAGGCAGCGGAGGGTGGCGCAGGAACAGCAGCAGGCCCGGCAGAAGCGGGATGGCCGCGAGGTTGAGGCGTCGATCGATACCTTTGAGCAGCGCCTGCTAGGACTCGAGGGACTCTGAGACCAGTGGTGTCTTGCTGTATATTGAAAACCGCTGTAAAGATATCGATTCTCCCATGCGCGCACGCTGCTTGTCATCTTGCCTTTCCCCCTATGCGGTCCGCAGGGGCGGGGAAATGAGCACGACGACGTCTCCACGGACGAAGAGCATCTCGATCCGGCGCGTCGACTGCTTGATGATCTCCTCGTACGTCTCGTCGTCAAGCTCCTGGACGGTGATCGTCTCCTCGACGTCACTGAGGATGAGGTTGAGGTGCTGGTCGTAGGCCTGGAGGACACCCCGGAGCTCGCGATCCCCACGGCACTTGACGTAGATCTTCTCACCAATGCTCAGGCGAATGAGGTCCATGGGCTCGTCGATGGACGACGAGCCCGCGGTCGGGGCCGATGCTGCCGTGGTTGCCATGATGCGTTGATCTGCCTGTGTCGGATTTTGACCATTCGCGAACTTAACAAAAACGCCAAGTGCGTACTTGGTTCTAATAGTGGGAGGACTGTGTTTCCTTAGGGGGAGAAACGTCTTGTGTTGGGTGGTCAGAGCCACACCACCGCAAGTTGACAGACAACAGAAGCAGAGATAGATGATGCCGCCGTCCGATGCGGAGGCGCTCAAGCGCAACGATGATGTCGTAGTTCTCGATGCTATGAGCGACGTGTCGACCGAGAGCGGGGACGAGAGGGCGGCCTACGAGGAAGACGAGGGCGATGGCGAGGACCACGTGATGGACCCCTCGGACCCTCGGGCCCATGGCCGTGTTGCCCTTGGCTCAAAGAAGACGAGCTCGGGCGTGAGCCGGTGGGACGTCGACTCGGACGAAGGGGAATCGTCGATGAAAAAGACGCGATCGGACCATGGCGAGGAAGCCGATGATGGTGACGAGGACGATGACGATGACGAGGAGGAAGAGGACGAGGACCTCGGTGTCCCGATCGTGGTGGATGACGACGACAACGCTGAAGACGACGGCAAAGAGGATGAGAGCATGCCCGGCACTGCCGCCATCAAGGCCAAGCTCTCGAATTGGGCGATCTCGCGCTTTCTCGTGCCCCGCAAAGATCGCAAACTACCCGAGCTGGAGGAGCCGCCGTTGGAGCCGCTGAATGATTTCATTCTCAGTGACTTTGGCACGCGCTTTCGCGGCAAGACGGGGGATGTCGAAGTTCAACGGGCGGTGGACGCGGAGGACGAAGACAGCGACGTTGAGAGCTCAAACAAATTCCTCGTTGGCGCCCCTCTGTTCTCGTCGGGAGATGCGAAGAACCCGTCTGTGGAGGAAGACGACAGCGGTGCCAAGGGCGACAAGAAGCCGGCGAAGGACGGCCCAACCCGCAAACGCAAGGAGAACCGCTACTTCATCACGGACCTCGCGACGAAATGCTTCAACTGCGGCCAGGTTGGGCACGTCTCGGCTGTGTGTGCGAACGACAAGGTGGGAGTGAAGGTGGTCGTACGGTGGAACTGGGGAATGACAAGCGACTAACGGTGCCGCTTCTCACAGGTGCAAAAGCCGTGTTATTACTGCGGTCTCCGCGGGCACAGCACGTTCGCGTGCCCGCATCTTCCGTGCTCGTCGTGCCTCCAGCTCGGTCACGAGGCGCGGGTACGTTTCGAGAGTAGAGAGGAAGTGCGCCGAAGCAACACATGTGCTCAGTGGTGCTTGCCGTGCGTGCGTGTGTACAGGATTGCACAAGTCGTCGACTCCCCCGGCGCTTTTGCGAGCTCTGCGGTCGCGCAAACCACGACAAGGCCCACTGCACGCCCTTCGAACTTGACGAGGTCTCTTGCATGGTCTGCCATGAGCGCGGCCATCTTCACTGCGTTCCGATACCTCCGGCGGCGGACCGCCGTATGTACTGCCCCCAGTGCGCCGGGGGCCACACGTTGAACCGCTGCCCAGACTACGTCACCCCGGCGGCGACGAGTTTCTCGTCGCGACTGCCGCGTGCCGACATGAAGTGCTTTCTGTGCAATGGCTTTGGCCACATTGCCGCTGAGTGCCCCAAGCGATCCGGATACAATGGTGGGAATAGCTGCTTCAACTGCGGAGAGCGGGGGCACTATGCGAGCAACTGCACAGCCCGCAACAGCGGTCGGAAGCGCAGTCGGCGCGAGTTCTACGCCGATGAGGAAGATGAGGAGGACGAGTACCCTCGAGGTGGCACGCGTCGCCACGGGAACAACAACGGTGGACGCTACGTTGAGCGCTCCCAATCAACCGCCTACGAGGATGATTCCGATGACGACGGCTATTACGTCCCCCAGGGTCGGGGTGGCAGCAACCACAAGCGCCCGCGGTACAACCACCAGCCCCGGCTTGATGCCCCGCTACCGACCTATCGCCAGAATGGCGGCGGTGGCAATCGCAGTGGCAACCAGCCGACATATCCCAACAGCAGCAATGGCCGAAGGCGATGGCGCTAAACGATCCCCGGGCTCGTGCAAAGCCAGATAGATGGGGAAGCTGGATAACAACCATATCGAGAAAGGGGTGTCGGGACGTTGCAGCTGGTCAATGTGTTCTGTCATTGCCTTCCCCAGGAACAGTGCCTTACATTGTGTTGATGGTGAGGATCAGGTGGCGTTGGCCTCAAACATGGATGCAGCGCGATCGTTGTCTGCCCTTGAGTCTGGACGGCGGCTGTTTCCTGCACAGGTTCCAACATGGCTCCTGGTACGCGAAATCGCATTCCAGTGGCAATGATTTACAGCAGCAGTGTGGGCGAGTCAGCCATCCACAGAACGTGCCCCTTTGATGGCCCACATGCAAAGTTGGCATTTCCCTCGCCACCAATTTCCAGTCGGGCCCCAGGGGGACGATCCCAGCTGCCATTGACGAAGCCAACCTGAGATTGTGTGTGTCTGTGGATTCTCCTAGCAGACATGCTGGAGGACCAAGTCACTTGGTCCAAGTGAGGGGTGGGGTGGTGACTGAGTTGAGCAGACGTTCACTGACGGATCCGCGCCCTTCACAAGTGGATGGCCCCGTCAAAGCCGCGGCATCACAACAAAATTCGCTCCCCCCACCAAAGTAACCCAGAAATTCATTGGGGGCGCCCACCAGCCGGCCCCTGGTCCCTCTGTTCCGTGACAGTGCCAGGAAACCAGCTGGCCCGGGGGCCATACAAACACGCAGTGTACCGTAAAGAGAGCGAGGCTGACAGGCGGTCGCCTGGCGTCCAAGTGGCCCGCGCTCTTCCGCACACTGACCGCATTCCCCCGGATCTCCGGTCAGCTCCCATTGCAGTCGCCAGTCAACTCAGCAGCGGCCCAAGAAGCATGACGATGTGGCACAGGCAGGAGCACACATTTCAGAATTCGCCTGTTGGGAGAGACGTCGACGCACCTCCTCTTCCACGAGCTGCCACCGTGCTTGGAAGAGTCTGGTGTCGATCCATCCACCACAGCAGCAGCTCCGCGTTCATTTGCATTTGTCTTTGCTCACTCGACCACAACTGTCGACGATGAAGTTGATCAAGACGCTCATCCTCGCGGCGGTGATGTGCGTCGCCCAGACGCAGGCGCTGGGCTTTGACGACGTTGGCAACGGCCATCCCGGAGTCGTCCGTGCTGCCGCCGGCAAGGGACTCCCTGTGGCGCCCGACAATGACGACTCGCCCAACCAGTACACCCCAACGGGCAAGCCCACAGGGAAGCCGACGGAGACACCCGGTCGAGATGCCGACAAGCCCACCTCCAAGCCAACCGAACCCGCGACGGTGACTCCCAAGCCAACGGATAGTGGTGGGGGTGGCAAGGACAAGCCCACGTCCAAACCATCGGACAAGCCAGGAAAGGACGACGATGACTGCAGCAAGGACATTGACATCCCGAGCGACAAGCCTACGTCCAAGCCGTCGGACAAACCGGGAAAGGACGACGATGACTGTAGCAAGGACATTGACATTCCGAGCGACAAGCCCACGTCCAAACCATCGGACAAACCAACGTCGAAGCCAACGGATACGCCAGGCAAGGACGACGATGACTGCGATAAACCGTTCCCAGTGAAGCCGACCCCGAAGCCAGATAGTGGTGGTGACGCCGACAGCCAACCTGGTGATGATGCGGATGACTCGGATGACAGTGACGACGACACTGGCAAGGATGATTCCAAACCAACCGGCAAGCCTGGCGGCGACAAGCCTGTTCCGACTCCTGGGCCAACCGGCAAGCCTGGCGGCGACAAGCCTGCTCCCACTCCTGGGCCAACCGGCAAACCTGGCGGCGACAAGCCTGTACCGACTCCTGGTCCGACGGGTAAGCCTGGTGGCGACGACAACGGTAAGCCTGGTCCGTCCCCAACACCATCAAGCAAACCGGGACCAAAGCCTGGTGGTGATGATGATTGCGAATTTCCGAACAAGAAGGATGACGACTGCGAGTTTCCGAACAAGAAGGATGACGACGACTGCGAGCTTCCCAACAAGGACGACGACGACTGCGAGTACCCCATCAAAACGCAAACTCCTGCTCCTACGGGCGACAAGGGCAATGACAAGCCCGATGCCTCGCCGCCAACCAAGAAACCAGGAAAGGGCGACGACAAGCCGGACGCGACGCCACCAACCAAGAAACCCGACAGTGGGAAGGGTGACGACAAGCCGGACGCAACACCTCCGACCAAGTCACCAATTGAACAGCGGGAAATGAATGCGGGTGGTTTCCCTGAAGGATTCAACGTGAATGCCGTCAACTTCAAGTCTTCAACTGATGAACCTGACTCATCAGCCCTCGCTGTTCCTCTCATTGCCGGTGGTTGCGCTGTTCTTGTTCTTGGTGTGCTCGCCATTGCTTACAAGAAGCGCCGCAGCTCAAAGAAGAAGAAGTCGACACAGGGTGCAATCTTCACGATCGACCAAAGCGCATCCGGTCTGTAAGCTTATTTGTGCGGAAAGATTTCGTGCCGTCAATGTCGCCGCGATAAATGTATGCTCACGAGTTCTCAGCAGCTCGTTTTGCTCTCATCAGTTCTTAAGAGATGTGTTCCTTGAGGTCGAGCTGGTCGATTACTACAGCAATTTTGTACATATAGCTCCTCCATTAACCTCAATCTCCCTTCTTCAACTCGTTCGTTAAATGCCACAACTGGCCGCCATCGCCACCAATAGCGCGTGAACCATCCACGTGCTACCGGTACACGGGAGCAACTGTGAATGTGGTGAGCCTGCATTCTTGGACCCAGTGGCCCAGAGCTCAAACTCGCGAATACCATAAATCACGCGCTCATTTGTCGTTCCGAGTGCCGCCGCCGTTCCATCGACGGCACACGAATAGGCGTCCTTGCAGACGTTGGGGACGTCAATGACCACCCGGAGAAACTTAAACCTCGCGTCGACTTTGTCGAGGCCCTTTATAACATCGACGCGATCGTACTCGATTGGCTTGTTCTCCACGACTGCGATCGTCAAGAAGTTCTCTCCGAGGTACGAGGCCCGGACCTTGTAGGTCGATGGGGTGAGGAAGCCATGCCACCGGATGACGATCCGCAGGAGCCGCGGGGGCGTGGATGACATGTTGAGCTGCCAGAACACCTTCTCCGTGGCCAGCTCGTCGCCGCTGGACCACCAGCTGCTCTCGTCCATGAACCCGTCGATGGCGTTCCCCGGGGTGTAGATGGTATCGTGGATGGCATTGGGCCGGAAGTTGTAGTAGCTGCTGGCGTGGGCCTGCTGACCGGAGGCGGCGTTGAACTCGACCCCCGGCAAGTTGACCACCGCCGCCTCCACGGAGAGAAACGTCGTCACCAGCCAGAGGGACAGTATGACGGCTGTCTGCGTCACCGGCATGAGGCGAAGACGAAGGCGACGATCGCGGCGGCAGCGCAATTCAGGGCCATGTGCATTGGGGTGCGTGCTTTGATTGATCATTGTATCAAGAATGATCCTTCGCTCACAAAGAGAAATCAATTATGATCCTTCGCTCACCAAGGGACACCAGCACGAGTATTGCTAAACTCGATAGCCCCTCTTACAGCGCCGCATGGGGCGATTGCCGAGAGGTAGGGGAAGCCATTGTCGCGGGCTATTTTTTCGCCTTGGTGCAAGCGTCTTTGCCATTGGCCGCTGACTGCGGCATTCAACACCATCATCACCGCCATCGCTGTCTCGCCAAGGGTCTTGTGTGTGCCCTCCCAGCTGTGGCTCGGCGGAAGATGGGCGACCATGGGGGCGCGGGGGGCGCGGGCGCGGAGCTCCATCTCAAGATGAGCAAGAAGATCGCCCAGCTGACCAAGGTCATCTTCCACCTCAACACCCGCAATGAGGACTATCAGATGGAGTTTGCGCACCTCAAGCAGGTCCACGCGCTCGAACTCCAGCAGCTCACCCACGACGCCGCGGGCAAGCTCCGGCAGCTCACGGAGCAACTCGCGAATCAAAAGGATCTCACGAGCCAAGCCGAGCAGGCCGCGGCCAGGGACAAGCAACAGTGGCTCCGAGACCTCGCCAGTTTCCAGCAACAGGCAGCAGCGCAGCAGAGCGTGACTGAACGCGAGTTCCAGCGGCGTATTCAGATGCTGGAGGAGCAGGTTGAAGAGAGTCGACTGGCCTTCGTCAACCGTATACAGGTCCTCACACAAATGGCAGAGACGCAGCAGCGCACATCTCAGTCGAGTGCCCTCGCAACGACCGCCACGCTCCAGACAGCACATGAGCGCGCCATCGCTGAGCTCAAGGAGAAGCACGCTGACGAGATCACGCAGGTAGTGATGAGCTCCAATGCAAAATACAACGAGATGCTCGCCGAGCAGCTCCGCCTTCATGATACACTTCGTGGACAACTCGCGGCAGCGCGGATCGCGTGGGAAGAGGAGCGACGCGTTGAAACCGAACAACTCAGACAGGCAACCAAGCAAGAGATCGATGAATCCCAGCAAGGATTTGATGACATTAAGCGACAACTCGTCGGTAAAATGGAGCAGCTTCTCGCGGACGCAGAGACTATGCGAGCTCAAGAATCAAAACTACGCCTAGAAAAGGAGGAATTGATCAAGTCCCAGACAGAACAGCAACGGCAACTAAAACTGCTTGAACTTCAATTGACCAAAGCTCAACATGACAGTCAAAGCATCCGAAAAGATGCAGACGCGAACACCCAAAAACTTCAGCAAACACTTGTCCTTACAACCGAGAAAGTAGATGGGCTCACACGAGAGCTCGAGAGTATGAAGAAGACTCTCGCCAACCGTGACAGTGCGTTACAGACTGCGATGAAGGAGAAAGATGCACTGCAGTTAGAAATACTCCAAGGTTCAGTGAGTCTCTCTGAGAGATGTGCGCATTTTCAGCAGCAACTTCAAGAAAGAGATCTACGAGTGGCAAATCTTACTGCTGAGCTACAGTTGCAGCGCCAACAAGCGTCAGCTGGTGAGACGCAAAGTAAGACTAAATTGCAGGTCCTGGAGAGCAACCTGGCCGAACAGCAGAACGAGTTGCTGTCTCTTCAACAAAAGTTGGCCGACTTGCAACAGCGGCTTGCCAGCGCCGATTTGGCAAAATCAAGTCTTCAAAAAGATCGAGACAAACTGATGGTCGAGCATCGCCAGAAAATCGACGAAATGGAAAGAGCAGCGTCCGCACTTGAAAAGGAGCACATCACGCAAGTCGAGGACCTGAAAATTCGTTCAACCGAACAGCTCAAGCTTCAGAACGATGCTATGGAAAAGAGACTCGCTGATTTGGAAGCCCAATTGCAAGCGCGTTCGAGCGCTTCACTTGAACTTGCTCTGGGCAATGCACGACAGGAGCACGCTAAAGAGCTTGCACGAATAAAGTCGAAATTTGACACTAATGAGGGCAAATTGCGCAAGGAAGCGGAAGACCTCCGGGATACCTTGCGCAATTCCGACCAGCAGTTGGCAGCCAAGTGCAAGGAACTATTGGACGCGCAGAGCAAGTCAAGCGAGCTCAGTATCAGACTGCAGAAAAGCGAAGCGCAAATCTCTAGGCTCGAGGGGGAGAAAGCACAACTGACCTCAAACTCTCAAAAGACACAGAAAGACCGAGAAGACTCATTTCAGAAACAAATGAAGGAGCTCACAGCACTAAACGAAAGCACAATCAGGCGTCTGACGAACGAAAAAGACAGACTCATCAGCGATCACAAGAAGGCAATGAGCGACGTTCTCAAGGAACATGCTGACATTATTGTCAAAATCCAGAAGGAGAATGACGCGAAGCACAGCGAGACAATTGCAGAGCAGAACGCCGAGATAAGCTCCTACTATGAGCAGCAACTCGCTGAGCTTCGCAGCGCACTTCAGGAGATGCGCAGATCTGCAGAGATATCCTCCGTTGCCGCAGCTGACAGGACCCGGGAAGCTGTTGAGGCACGAGACATGGACTTCGAGCAATACCTTGGTAGATCCATGCGAATGAAGGAACGCTGGGACAATGAACGACACAAGTTTGAAGCACAGCATCGCCATCAAATCGAGTTAATGGCAATTAGTCACACCAATGAACTCGATCGCGTCGCTTTCAAACTAAACGCGGATAAAACCGAACTCCTACGACGCACCTGTGAGCAGTATGACCAGCGTCACGCCAATTTCGTTCTCGAACATCGTAATGAGATCGACAACATCCTGGAGCAACACGTGTCGACCACGAGGAAACTGCAACAGACTCTTGATGCGCAGCGCAATACAGAGCTTCTTGCTGTACGCACTGAGATGGCCCAGAAGCTCCAGGAACTCCGGCGGGTGAAAGAGCAAGAGCAAACGCTGGCAATCCTGGAACTCACGAGCACGCACAACACCGACTACAGCGTCCTCGCCAAGAAATCCGAGATGATCGAGCAAAGTCTCCTCCAGAGAACGCGCGAGCTCGAGCAAAGTCGGCAGGATGGTGAGCGGCTGACGGGGGCCTTGGAGGCCAAAGGGAGGGAGCTGATTGAACGCGTGACACATTTGGAGAGGAACAATCGCGATGAGCTAGAGCGATTGAAGCTGGCGGCGAAGAGGGACATGGATCGGCTGCTGGAGGAAAATCTGGCAGAGACCAAGGCTCTAAGTGAACAGTTTGAGGAGACCCGGCGACTAATGGCCGACAAGGTCGTCCAGCTCAAACAGGAGATCACAAAATGGGAAGAGCGATATGCCCGACGCGAGAGCCGACCCGAGGACGTGCGACGGATCGAGGACCTCGAGCGTGCCGTGTTCGAAAAGGACGCGCTCGTCCGGCAGACGCTGGATGAGATGGCCTACTTCAAGCGGGAGCTCCTCAATCGTGAGGAGATGTACAACAAGACATTCGCCCGAACGCCCAACGTTGGCGTGCTCAATGTGCTCAAGCCCCACGTCCAGATGCAAGCACAACTGCAGCAGATGCCCACGCATCCGACGCACCCGATGGGAAGTCTCCCTGGCGGCTCCCAGCAGCCCCCTCCTCCGGGCGGCAAGCGCAAGACCAAGCCCCTCGCCTCATATGCCGTGGCCCCTGAGACCCCATCGGCATTGGAGCGTCGGGGAAGTGAACGTGGGACCCCCGCTGCAGTGACTGCGAAGAAGAGTCTCCCTCCGTTGTTGAATAACAACCAGATAACGTGAAATTGTAACACATTTCATGAATGTTTTGGGTAATTCTCTTTTAGTTAGGTTACAACCTGGTTACCTAACTTGGGCTGCCTGGATACAACTCGCAATCCATCACCACACCAGCACAGTCCGGCAACGATGAGCGTGGTGGCAGATCTCCAGCGCGTGCGTCTTTACAAGGGCGAAGGGCGGACAGGAGCAAGGTGTGGGCTAAGTGCTCGTTCATTTCTGTGTGTGTACGACTGCAGATCACCACGATCCCGGATCAAAAGGACAAGACCGCAGCATACAAGGCACGCCCCATTCTCAACCCACCCCGGGGCTGGAGGCTTGTTTGTTTACCTTTCGTTGCTTGCTACGACCCCCGACAGGCGCTGATTGACGCCTCGGCGCAGTCTCCGGAGGCCCTCAAGACCATTGTCTCTCATTGTACGTGCCGACAGAAATCGCTCTGGGTTGTCATACAGAATGTGACATTGGAGTTGGTTGAGAAGTGCTCGACGAGGATGTCTTGCTGGTGATCTCGCGTGCGGTGGGTAGATCCTTGGTTATCATGGAGCGTTCGGAGAGAATGCTGAGGGTGGCGGTGTCACTGCAGGCGATCACGCACCTGGCGTCGGTTGTGGCCAAGATTGATCCCGAGGCGGCTCCATGGAAGCTCGACCTCCTTACGTCGTGCCTCATCCAGCTGAAGCCACGGCTCATCTCGTTTGAGGAAGCCGACGTCGTGTTCCGCGAGGCTCTCGCGGATCTGTATGTCGAGGAGGAGGAGTACATCGAGGCCGCGAAGGCCCTCGCTGCCATCAATCTGGAGAGCTCGAGTCGCCAGTACACGGACGTCCAAAAGGCAGAAAAATATGTCAAGATTGCCGAACTCTACCTCCAAGAAGATGAAACCGTGGACGCTGAAAACTTTATCAACCGCGCGTCTCGGTGCATTCACAGCGTCGACGACTGGACGCTCAAACTCCGCTACCAAGTCTCGTATGCGCGGATTCTCGATTCAAAACGCAAGTTTCTCGATGCGGCGTTGCGGTACTATGAATTTTCACAGTCTAAACCTGATGAGGTTGATCCCGATGATCTCCTTGAGCTGCTCAACAAGGCTGTGACCTGCGCGATCCTTGCTTCGGCGGGTCCCCAACGTTCACGTCTACTGGGGACTCTCTACAAGGACGAACGAGTCAAGAACAGTGAGCACGCCGCGATTCTCGAGAAAATGTACATGGAACAACTGATCCGACGCCCAGAATTGGTCATGTTTGAGCAAAGCCTCCTGCCACACCAAAAGGCTGTGTTGGCGAACGGCTTCACGGTGTTGGAGAACAGCTTTCTTGAGCACAATCTTCTGGCTGCAAGTCGGGTGTACAGCAGCATTGCTCTTGAAGAACTCGGTAAGCTGCTGGAAATCGATGGAGCGAGCGCTGAGCGCGTCGCCGCAACAATGATTTGCGAGGAGCGGATGAAGGGATCGATTGACCAGTATAGCGGTTTTCTCGAGTTCGAGAATGCCGATGGTGAGGTCCTCGCGGCGTTCGACACCCAGATCAGCTCGATCTGCTTCAATGTTAATCAGTGCGCTGAGCGCATTGAGCAATTGTATCCCCAGCTTGTACCTGCTCCAGCCGCAACTCACGGCACCACCGCCTAAATTGTGCTGAAGTGACTCAGGTGGTGTTGGCAATGTGGACCATGGATCCATTTTGAAAGGAATGTCGTTTTCCATTGTCTCGTTTCTCCATCCTCCTATATTCTTTCTATCCTACGGCCGGCGTCGTCGGTAACTCTTGTAAATGGCATACTTCGCAAACTGAACGTATGGTTCGGTCGACATGAACGGAATGTAGAACGAGCGATACGGTGATGACGACGCTTCCGCATTGAGAAACCAATCAACGTGCACGCGCTCCCAGTCGTCCGACGCCTCCCAGTATTTGGTCTCTTGCTGCGTGGGGAGCTCAAGGTCGATCACATAGTCACACTCGCTCTCCGCGACGTATCGACTTGGCTCTTCCCGGTTTTTGTCGTTCATATCCTCGGGAATGACCCATGTACCATTGGGAAGCGGCGCAAAGTGACCCGGGAGCTGACCTCGAAACGATGATTCAAGGAAACGGACGGTGGTGGCGTTAGACGGAATGAAGAAGCTGGTCGGGAAGCGATACCATTCCTTGCCGATGCACACATGCACAGGACGTGTGGAGTCTGATCCACGACGAAGAAGCCCCGTCGACACTGATGGAAGGATGTGCTCGTGGAGGTGGTAGTAAACCCGCAGCGGCGCCGAGTAATTGACAACGTTGCTCACAATGCGAGAAACGGAGAGCGCGCCATAAAGCCCGAGCGTGGCATGGACAATCAGACTCGAGAGGATCACACCCAGCCACCGATATCGACTTGTGCTCGGGAATGCTCCATGGAGGTGATGAACCAAAACGCTGAGCGTAATGGCTGCGGCGAGGAGGATCAGCGGGTAGACTGGGAAGAGGAAGCGCTCCTCCTTGTGGGCCTGGGAGAACATAATCACCAGCCAAATGTACAGCGGCGACAGGTAGAGGAACCGGCGGAGCGAAGTTATTGTCGTCGTCGCACGTGGAAGGAGCACGACGACGAGACCCGCAGGGGCGGCCATCAGCACGGCGACATTGAAATTGAGGACCAGATTGCGAAGGTAAAACCCCAGGGGCTCTGTGCCGTAGAGCGTTGAATCGGTCTCGTTACTGAGGACGTTGTAGCGAACAATGTTCCAAGCGGGTAGAACGAGCCGCTGGTAGTAGACAAAGTTGGCACTCAGCTCCGCCGCAAGGACGACACCTCCGAGGATGATCCCCATTGCAAGGCTCACAACGAAACCGCGGGTGTAGAGCGTGTCCAGCAAGAAGGGGATAAAGAGCACGCCGACGTAGGGCCAGCCGCAGAGCACGGCGACGACACCATAGAAGACCGCGAGGGCATGCGACCCATCAATCCACGCGGTCGTGACGAGCATCAGGAGATACATGACCGTGGTGCTGGGGAGCAGGGCCGTGCTGGCGTGGAAGAGTCCGGCGTTGAGGAAAAGCAACACGAGGAGGTAGCGCGCCGTACGACGGCCAAAGGCCCGGAGGCTGGCGCGGTAGAAAAGCGCCTCCGCGTAGGCGCAGATGAGCCCGAGGACCCCCCGGACGCCGTAGAAGACGAGGATCTTGGATGTGCTCAGCGCGGCGTCGCCGCCGAGGTTGGCGATGGCAAAGCCCCAGGTGGCGAGGCGGGCGAGGGCCCCGTGGACGAGGAGGTAGAGGTAGGAGCGGAGAGCAAAGAGGGGGCTGTACTCCCAGGTCTGGAAGCCAAAGCCATAGAGGAGGTAGTGGAGGGGCTCCCAGTAGTTGAAGGTCTCGTCGCAGTCGGCGATCGGGTTGAGCAGCGCCGAGAGCACTCGCGGGAGGATGAGCAGGGACACGGCGGTCTCAAACGTCGGGGCCCAGAGTCGGCGCTCCCCCAGAGCCGGGGACTCCACGAAGGGGCTCGCGGACGGGGCTGAGGTCTTGTAGTCGATAGCTGCCTCGGACGAGGGGGTCTCTGCAGCCTGCGCGTGGGGCGGGATCGAGCGCCCGCCGCCGGGGCCGCGGCGGTGACGGGCGGTCATCCCTATCGTTCCCCGTTTGGATGATTCGCGTGTCAAGTCCCTTGGTGAAGATTTTGCATGACATCGTCGACAGAAACGCATGGGTTTCTATCACGAGGTCGAGATGCTAAACCGGATTCCCCGGTTTCACTTTTCTTCTTCAAATTGGTGCCTGCCTCCCAAAAATGGCACTCGGGCGAGATTGAACGTGCCCTAACAACATCAGTCGTCACTGCATGAACGTGAATCCCGTGCGTGGGGGCATTTCATCCCACAATATAATATAAATTGTCTCTCCTGTAGGCGCTCGATCGCAAATGCCCCCAACGGCGCAGTGGTGGGGGACGGAATTAGCGTCGAGGGCATCAACGTGCGGGCGGCCCCACGCACAGGCCGTTGTCGTCGTGGTCGTCGCCGCCAACGACGTCTCCATCTTGAGCGTCGGTCGACCACAGAGGAGGTCCTCGGTGTGAGCGAGGCCTGTTGGCCCGTGCCACTACGCTCCACCGCCTAGAGCCCTCGCGCGCACGGTAAATTCCCGCCCGCCCCCCCCCCTCCCCACACTCGCCAGTGCTGCCGTCGCGTCGTCGTTGCGGGGCGTAGGTGGGAGGAGGGATGGCCGCCCACAACCGCGTCCATGCCCTCGACGTCACCACGGGCGCTGCGTCCGGTCCCGCGCCGTCTTCCCCGGTCCTCTCGTCGTCGTCCTCCCCGTCCACACCGGCCCCCACGGCCGCGGCATTTGCGGTGTCCAACACGATGCTGGCCCGGCAGAGCACGTCCGCCTTCCCTGACGACCCCCTCGGTGGCTCCGCGGGGAGCATCAAGCCCTCACCGCGGACCTTCAGCACCGTCCAGCTCCGGCGCTCGTCGAGCATCTCAACGGCGATCATGCAGGGGATCGACCAGCGCCGGAAGAAGACCAACACCACCGTTGACACCGCCATGGCCGCGGCCAACGCCACGAACGCGGCCCGCCGGCCCAATCCCTCGCGCGTGGCCCCGGAGTTGCCCAATGGGGAGAGCTCGATGACGCTCCGGCCCAAGCGCTCGTCGATCGACTCGGCCCGGGACTCGTCGGCATCCCGAACAAAGGCCCTGAGCGAATTCAACATTTTCTTGAAGATCATGGAGGACGTCGCGATTCACTACGTCACCCTCTACTTTGTCAACATGACCTCATCGGCGGTGATCACCAAGATGGAGGAGTCGTTTGCCAAGTACTATGCCAACTCGCAGCGAAGGCTGTACCTCCGTGGCCTGGCGGCGTTGATTGGGTTCATGATCTCAACGTTTGCATACGACTATGTCGTCCTCTGGAAGAACCTGGCTATCACGAGCTCGGTCAAGCCCGTCAACTCGTCGTCGTACGTTGGCGCAACGCGGCTCCCCAAGTTCACGCTCGTTGTTGGTCTCAAGGTCGCGATCGTCCTCCCAGTGCTCTTCCTCACATACTATCGAGCGAGGAAACACTCGTACACGGAAGACTTTTGGCTCACGTGGATCTGCATCGTCATCGTCGCCTCGTACCCACTCGCGTACAACAAGCTCACCAATGACTATGGTGTCTCGTGGGTTTGCCTGGTCATCATGTACATTTACAGCTGCACACCCATCCGGTTCTTCCCATGCTCCGTATTTTGCCTGCTGTACCTCATTGTCTATGTCATCGTCATGCTCGCGTACATTCCCGTGGTGTCGGACCGCGAGGTCGTGTCGAACGAGACGCTGTATGCTTGCCTCTTTTACCTGCTCATCCTTCTCCCAAGCCAATCGCGCGAGTCGGCCATCCGCGTGAGTTATATGAGTGAACTGATGGTTCTTCTGCAGCAAGAGCAGCTCAAGATGGAAGAAGGGCGGTCCAAGGCGCTCTTAAACAGCATGTTACCACAGTCAATCGTCGTTCAACTCCAGAGTGGCCGCGAACTCATTGCCGATGCGTACGCCCACGCCACTGTACTCTTTGCCGAGGTCTGCGATTTCGATTATTACTCGTCGAAGCTCAAGCCACAGCATGTCGTTGAATTGCTTAACATCCTATTCTACAAGTTCGACAAGCTTGTAGATGTTCATCGCGTACACAAGGTGGAAACGATCGGTGCCGTCTATATGGTGGTTGGTGGTTGTCCCGATCCAATTCCAAATCATGCGGAATTAGTTGCCAATCTTGCACTCGATATGATCAGGTGCATGCCTGAGATCAGCGAAAAAATCGCACGAAAACCGTGGGGGGCAACTGTAAAAAGTCTCAACATTCGCATTGGAATCAACTCCGGTGGACTCATGGCAGGTGTCGTTGGTATCAGAAACCCGCGTTTCAAGTTGTTCGGTGATACGGTGAACGTCGCTTCGCGTATGGAAACCACTAATCTCCCTGGCCAGATCCAAATCACAGAAGCAACGTACAATATTCTCAAGGACACTTACTTCACCGCTCTTCGAGGAAAAGTGTTTGTCAAAGGAAGAGGAGATATGAATACGTACTATCTACGTGGACGAGGCAACTTTATTGTTCCCCCACCCGCCGCCATTCATGTTAACTCCACAGCAGCCACAGCGGCATCAACGATGACCGATGCTACGAGCCCACATGGTTCCAATAATCTCGCATCAAAGCCCACGCAGCAAAATCAGACTCCAAGTGATTCTGCATCCTCAAGTGTGGGTAGCAACGACACCACCGGTCCTAAATCCAACTCTGGAGACACGCAGCCGACGACAGATAACAATTACGATACAAAGGTCGACGTACCAGCGCCACCAGTACGGCCCCCACACCCGGGGCGAATGACGATTGCACGGAATCAGCGGCGGCAGACGATGATACCCAGTAGTGAGGGAAGTATGTCGAAGCAGAACTCATTGGTTGATCTCCTCACCATTGCCACTCAACAGCAGGAAGCGCAGCTTTCCCCGTTGAACCCTGATGGGTCCGTTTCGATGATTCCTCGGATTGGTTTAGCGAAAGCAAACGAACTTGTTGCTGCAACGATTGCAGCGGCCCCAGCAGGGTCGTCGACCACCTTTTCCACACCAAGCGTTCTTTCCATGCATCAGCGACGGCAGACCATTTCACAACTGCGAAAGAATAGTATGCGAAACGACGTGGTCCAAAAGCGATCAATCGTTCGTGAGAACATTTTTGACATTGTTGAGGATGCCGAAGAAAATGGAGACACTGAAGATATGAGTGGAAACACTGAAATCATGAAGCTTCCGAAAGGGCTCACCCGATTTGAAGTACTTTTCCGAATCCATGGCTATGGCCGATCTCAAGAGCGTTTGACCCCGGAAGCGTATGAATTTGAAGAGAGCTATCGTTTGGAGAACCGTGGACGTTGGCTTCGTTTCATCCGTCTGTCGGTACTGGTATTTCTCGTCTTAAAACCCTTCATGACTCTGTATATGACAATTCGATTGACGTCAAATCGTTCATTTGCGGAGAGCCACATCATCTTCTTGCTCAACTTTTGTGTCATGTATCCAATCGGCATTTTGTACATTCTGTGCACCTTTTCACCAGACTTCATGAATTGGGAGCAGTCAGCATCTGTGTTCATCGTCCTGGTGATAGCTATGACGATGAACTCGGAAAGCGTTGCTGCAAACTCACTTGGTCACGCGTACATGAGTGTCATTGCCCTCTACCAGTGCTACTTTGCTAACATTTCTTTTCTTCTTCGAGTGGCCAATGGTTTCACAATTCTTGCAATCTATTTGGTGACAAATTTGGTTGCAGCACCGTTACTGGGGCTGCATGCCGATCCAGATAAATTGCGGGTAGGAAGAAATGCTCTGTACATCTTCATTTTCTTTGCTGGCCAAGCGTGGGTGGTGTTTAATTCGGAGTTCAAGCAGCGTATCAATCACTATCGAGAAATCACTTTGAACTCCCAGAAGCAGAAACTTGTTGATGAGGAAGCTCGGATAACCAAGCTGCTGCTGAATCTGCTGCCAGAGACAATTGTATACAAACTAAAGGAAGATCCTGAAGCTACGATTGCCGATTTCTTCGATAACGTGACTGTGTTATTCACCGACATGGTCAACTTCACCGCATATTCATCGAAGGTATCAGCGATGGAGTTGGTCCAGTTTCTGAATGATATGTACACTCGATTTGACACGATTGCAGAGAAAGAGAACTTGTACAAGGTGGAAATCATTGGCGATGCGTATTTTGTCGTCGGCGGTTGCCCGATCGTGAGTACGAACAACGCGCTCGCCGTCGTGACGGCTGCCACCGAGATGTTTGCAGTGCTGCCGTATCTTCGACGAAATTGTGGAGTTCCGGATCTCAATATCCGTATTGGCATCCACTCGGGGCCGGTGCTTGCGGGGGTCGTCGGGAGCAAAGATCCACGCTATCACCTCTTTGGCGAGACCGTGACGATTGCTCATTGCCTCGAAAGCAGCGGGGTCCCGGGGCGGGTCCACATCAGCGAAGCGACGTGGGCCCGGATGAACAAAGACACCCCCGCGCATGGCTTTAAGGTCGAATACCACACGCTGCTGTCCATCCATGGGTACCCCAAGAAGATCCGAACATACTTTGTGCAGTAAGTGCATATTGGGCGGCAACAGTAATACAGAATAGAATATGCCCTCGATCCCAAACACGAGCCTCCAGATCTCCACCCTCGCACTCGTTAACTTATGAAATTGATCGAGAAAAAAATATGGCCCATGTAGATCCTGCTGACGGCTCTCATTTACAACCGCCACCCTTGCGAGCAGCAGCAGCTTTGATGTTCTGCCCCTACACAAATCTCTCCGCGGCGTCCCCGCGTGGAACCACCCACCAAAGTCGTGCCACCTCCGCCCTTGCCTATGGACCTCAAGGTCTCTAGGGCGGTTAACGCGAATCATCAATAAAGTTAAAAGCAGAACAATGCTCGGCGACTTCAACATCAACAAGCGCTTGGTGAAGCGGCGCCGAGCCCCCGAACGACCGGGCGACGAGGACACGCCCCGATGCCGGCGCCGCCGCTGACGACGGGGGCGACGGTGCGGATCCGCGGCACCGACGACGTCGGCACGCTCATCCAGATCCGCGAGGCCGCGCGGTCTTGTGTGATCAAACTCACGGACGGCACGCTCAAGAAGAACGTCCCGATCGCCGACGTCGCCGCGGCCAAGGAACCCACAAGCCCCAAGAAATCCCCGATCCGCCTCGGAGATGCGCCCCTCGCGCTGCCACCATCGCTGACCACGTCCTCGGCCGCCACTGGAGCCGCCGCCGCGAGCTCGCTCTCTCCCCTCAGAGGATCTTCCCGCCCACATCAGCTCGTCGTCGGAGACAAGGTCCGTGCGCGGTACAAGAAGGGGACGAAGTGGTTTCCAGGACGAGTGACCCGCGTGCGAGGCGATGGGACGTACGACGTCGAATATGAAGATGGTGATTCCGAGAGCCGCATTGATGGAGAATACATCGAGCTGGTCGGCGCATCGTCG
>JAADYI010000242.1:0-23186 GCA_023338185.1 Lagenidium sp. CBS 127285
CCCCCCCCCCCCCAACTGTCCATTGAGAATGGGTTCAACTCGCCCCTCACTTTGGCTGTGTGTGGACTGTCGAGCCGTGATTTTTTTTCGAATTGCACGAAAGCCCAACGGAGCTGTTGGCTGTTGGTTGAACATGTAAAGGCACTGCCGGGAGCCAGGGGGCACACGTCATGCACGCGTCATCAATCAAGATACTTGTACTACATTATGATCGCCATCGACTGACTATCCCCAGAATGCATCAGTCGGAATCCGAGTCAAAGTTGAAGTCGCCGTCCTCGACGGCCGAGTCGTCGTCATCGTCGTCCGCGTCCTCGTCGTCCGATGGGAGGCAGTCGTCGGCGACCGTCGCGAGCATCGCTGGAGCCATCCGCAGGGACATGCTCGCGAGGCGGACAAAGCGCTCGCGCGGTAGGACCACGGGCGCGCTCTCGGCCTCGCTCGTCGTGATGGGTATGGCGGCAGGGGCAGCGGCACCCGTGGGGGACTCGGAGATGGGCGGCAACGACGACGACGGCGTCGGGGACGACAATTTGGGGGGCTCGGCCTTGGGGGCCATGACCTGGGTCCGGATCACCGGGTTCGGAACGGCCACGCTGATCACCGGCTGCAGCTCCTCGACGGCGGGTAGCGACGACTCAGCGGGCTCGCCTGTCTCAACCGTCTCGCTGGCCGTCGAGGATCTGTGCGCCGGGGAGACGAGGACCTGGTCGCCAATTACCGCGTCGAGATCGACGGGCCCCATGCTTGGGGTCGAGAAGCGCACGCTCTCGCTGAATCGCTCGCTGTCGCTTGGCCGGGGGGAGTTCTCGTAGGGATCACTCGCCGCCGAGACGTGCGAGATCCGTCGGAGGACATCCATGAGCTCCTCGTTCGCCGCGGGTTCATCGACCCACCCCGTGGAGATGAAGCTGCTCCCAATGTCTTCACTTGATAGGGAATCACGAGGACTCTGTGGAAGCGATGAATCGGTCATGGAGGCCTTGACACACTCCCGACTGGACATGGAGTCGCTCAAAGTCCGCGGGGCGTCGGGCGATGACGCCGCTGGTGACATATTCAACAGTTGGTCAACGTCAACGGCCTCCACCTGGGCCTCGGCGGCTTTGGCAGCAGAAACGGACGTCATCGAGCGTTCCGGGGCATTCAAATCCTCACTGGAGGACGATGAATAGCGTTCAGCCATCAGCTCGTCAACATCCACAGGCGCCTCCGGCACATTCTCCTCTGCAGCACACGACGACACCGCCGCCAACAACGCAATGGCAGTTGCCTTCGGGTCTGTGACGTCCGCGTCCTCAATTGAAGTCGTCGATTCGCGGTGTTGCGTGGCCGCGATGATCTCATCCACATCAACAGCCGTTGGGATTTCCGCCGGCACCAGCGTGACGTTATGCTTGATGTCGTTCGCAGGCGCCGACACGCTGACTGTTACCGAAGCTGAGTTGCTCTCGGTGGTCGAAGACTCGGCCTCGTTGTCCTCATCCTCATCCTCCCCTTCACTGATCCAAGAGTTCTGGGAAATCAATCGCTGGCGGGCAGGATCCAGGCGATCGCTTGAAGTGGACTGACGGGAATCAAGTCGCTGGCGACTGGACGCAGAGGCCTCGCTCACCCACGACGTCGAGGATGCCGCTCGAACGCGGTCTTTCTCCGGGCTCTCGCTGACCCACGAGTGCTGCGATACAGTGCGGACTCGGTCGCGCTCGTTCTCTGGGTGATCACTGATCCACGAGTGCTGGGACACTGTTCGAACGCGTTCGTTGTCGGGCTTCTCGCTAATCCACGAGTGGTTTGCCGATGCCGTGCGAACACGGACATTGTCGGGGTTCTCGCTAATCCACGAGTGGTTCGCGGACGCCGTTCGAGCTCGATCAGTCTCGGGATGCTCGCTGATCCACGAGTGGTTTGCTGAGGCCGTGCGCGGGCGATCGTTTTCGGGGTGCTCGCTGATCCAGGAATGAGCGACTGACGCTGCCCGATCGCGGTCATTGTCTGGGTGCTCACTCACCCACGAATGTTGGGATTCCGTTCGAATGCGATCCCGATCATCGCTTGGGCGTTCACTGATCCACGAGTGCTGCGAGGTCGATACCGTCCGCTGCCGTTCATCATCCAAGTTCTCACTCACCCACGAGTTCTGCGAGTCAAGTCGGTTCCGGACCGAGTCCGGTTTCTCGCTCACCCAAGAATGACGGGGATCGGTGCTCTCGCTCACAAACGAGTGGTCCTTTGCCGGCGAGTCAGCAGCGTGACCAGTGACCGCTGGGAACTGATCCAAGTGTTCGGTGCTCGAGGTCGAACTGCGCGGACTTGTCGCGCCTTCGTGACGTGATGGCGAGGCAGACGAGCTGGCCTGGGCGGTATCAATTGTGGACGCACGAGGAGTTGTGGCCAAGTCAAATCGTTCCTGCATGCTTGAGCGCTGATCGCATGAGGATGCACCACTCGGAGACGACTTTCGTGGGCTGGCAGCGGCTGCAAACCGAGCATCCGCACTCGCGTGCCCCACCGTCGTGGCTCGACACACCTCCACAGACACCGGCGTTTCTTGTTCGTGGTCCGAATCGGACGGCGACGCGGGCTCGACAAACGGATTCACGCCTTGCGTGTCGTCAGCCACCACGGGTTGGGGAGCATCGACAGCATCACTGCTTTGAGTGGTATGTGTGTGGCGGTGATCTTCATCTGGGTATGGCAATTCCAACTCCTCGCTTGAGGACGAGCTAGGGTATCGGTTCCACACCTCCACGTCAGCACCAGCCGTGGGTTTGTTCTCTTGAGGCTGCGCGTCACTCGATGCGGAGACAAATGACGCCGTGGTCGTCTTGGTCATCTCATTATCCAAGATTTTCGGGATCTCGTCCTTCGGCACGACGACACGGGTCCGTCGTAAGATCTCGATCGATCCCCGGTCGTCGCTCGATGAAGCGGTAGCGTTTCCATGAACCTCCAAGGCCACCAACGTCTCCTCTTCGTGCTCAAATGCCTCGAGGCGACGCACCTCCTCCTGCTCGAGGCCAGCGACGTGCTGTTGCATGGACTTCTCAGCAGTAGCAACGGCGGCGACGGTCGTGAATCTGGCGGGGACGAAGTTCGGCGGTGCCTGATTCGTCGAGCGATTCTGCTGCTCGGGGCTCGCAGTTCCCTCGACGACGGGCTCCATGAGGTTCTGCTGGCTGGCCTTGGGCTCGAGCGTCCGGACTTCCTCTTCATCGGAGGACTCGCCAATGAGGTCGCTCTCTAGACGATGCAGTTCGGCGACACGAGGGAAGGATGCCTCGTCGTCGTCGTCGCTCTCCAGCTCAAGGCGCGACGACGGCCGGTAGAGCGTTGGGGTTTTGGTGGCCTCGATCACAGTTTTTTGCGGTGGGAGCGGGGACGTGGACATTGCAACGGCGGGCTGCGTCGGAGGCGGTGACACGGGCTTGTCCTTGACCGGTTCCTCTTCTGGCTGATAGCGGTACGATGACGAACTGGCGCTCTGCGGCCGTGCTGGGGGCGGCGCACGGCGTGCGAATTCTTCTGGCGTCGACTCGAGGGTCCGCGAGGCCAACGACGATGGACGCGATCGTTGCGCGTCCGAGGTCCGATGCGCCGAGTAGTCGTCAGCGCCGTTCATGTCCGTGACGCTTGACGTGCGGCTACTCCGTCGATCCATGCTGCTCGCGCGCTGGTACACGGACGACTGCTGCGAGGCGTTGCTCGAGCGACGACGGTCGTTATCGAAGAGCTGCTGGGGGGACGTGTACGATTGCTGCTGGTACGGCGACGACTCGTAGGGCGAGGTGATCGACGAGCTACGCGCATCCGCATACGTTGATGACGACGCGGTCGCGGTCGGAGCTGACGTCGACGCGTACGTGACTGTGAGCTGGAGCCGGAGTCGGCCACGGCGCTTGCCGCCCTTTTGCACGGGGAACCACTGGTCGACCGTGCGACCCGCGGGGATCTGCCGGAGGGGGATCGCGCAGGCCCCAACGACCGAGACGTGCAGGAGCTTTTTGCTCTTGAGGCGGATCGTCAGGATCTCCTGGCGGCGGTCGCGGATGTCGAGGCTGAAGGTCTCGTCCCACGTGGGCTGGTGGGTCTTCTTCCCCGTGCGATCGGCGTGCGTGTGAAAAGAACGCGAGCCCGCGGGGCCGCTGTCGCGGTCACCGCCGAGGTCATTGTGGCCCCCGCCGCCGCCATGGTGGCCGCTGCTGCCGTTGCTCATGTCATTGGCATCGACGTAGAGCTTGCAGTAGGCGCCGTGGGCCGCCGAGTCCAGTTCGGCCGAGTGCACGCACACCGAGAGCGTGCAGCGCTCGCTCCCGCCGGTCATGTTGTGAAAACTGCGCTCACTCGCGTGCTTGTCGATTGGCCTCTGAGTTATGTCGTGTGACCGCGTCGCGTCGCGTCGCGTCGGTCGTCGTCGCTGGGTGGGTGTCTCTGTGAGCAATGCTGGTGAGGATGTCGCGTCACTTGGGGTTTGTATGCGGAGGACTCAGGTGCCGTCACCTCTCCCAACAGCCGAACCCGGCCCATATTATCGGATGAAAGGCCAGTGAACCCACAGCTGGACAAACCGGTTTTTCTACTGGTTACCGCAGTTTCGACATTTCCACCTGATTTTTTTCGAATGCTTTTGGCTTCATGGCCAAGAAGTGAGCTCTTCACTTTATGAACAATCACAGTGTGCGTTGTGTGGGTCTGTGACACAGACTGTGGGCCGCAATCACGCGTCAGTTGTGCCTCGCTGCGTCATTATGTGAACCCTCGTGACCGTTTTCCACCCGCTCTCAATGCAAATGCGCTCTGTGAAGCTGTTCACACAATGCCAAGTCAACTGCACCATGCTGCGCTGGCTGCATGATTGTTCTCAACACAGACGAATTGTTGGACTATTTGTATGGCTTGACGTTGCTGAAAGTTAAAAGTAGTAGGTGGCGTTCTTGTTGGGTTCATTGCCTTGCACAACCTTGGCCGAGGCCTCTTGGAGCTTCTGGCCGAGAAACTTGCCGATCGGGGCCAAGTGGTTGATCGCCTCGATCGTGTTGGGGATCAACTCGACAATGTTGTCGTCGTCGTTCGAGGTCAGATTCGCAAGGCTCGACGTGGCCTCCCAGACCTGGCCAAACGTCGGAGCACTCACTGGGGCACGTCCTGTTTGCTTGGCGATATCACCTGGCGAAAGCGCCTTGATGCCTTGGTTGTCGCTATCACTGCTGCTGCTACTGCTGCTGCTGCTTCTTGCCGTGCTGCGAGTCGATTTTCGACTCACCTTGCTGCTCTTCCGATCGACGTCTTGCGATTTCGCCTTGGAAGCCCGTCTTCCAGTCTTGGACGGTTTGCTCTTCCGTCTCCGACGGGAAGACGACGACGATGCTGACGATGACGAGTACGAGTCCGAGACTTGCTGGACGTAATCCAACTCCGAGTCGGACGAGTTAATCCGCTTTGTCGAGCGTTTCTTGTACTTGCTGGAGCGTGGAGGAGATCGCGCAGCACTCCTCCGTCGCTCTTTGTAGTCATCCAATTCCGAGTCTGAAGAATGGGCTTGACGAGAGGAAGAACATCGCGATTTCTTTGTGGGTTCCTCTGCAAGGCGAGTCTCGCTCGATCCCCTCGTTCGCGCCTTTTCACGCTTCTTCTTCATTTTCAGCTTCAACATGGCCATTTGACGCAAGAGCTCTTGTTCGTCGTCGGAATCAATCGCATCGGATGAACCCTCCTCCGAATCCGACGGCAGCGCATTCTGGACGACCATGCCAATGGCATGTTCGATGGACACCTCTTGTGTTGAGCGCCGCCGGTGGCTCGACGGCCGAATTTTCTTGTCAACCTGCTCGCTGCCATAGAAGACATCCGATTCCTGGTTATCTCCGCGGTTGGAGTGTCGAGAGCTGCTGCGGCTCCCATTGGACATCTTCCGCTGCATGGCGATTTCTTCCTCCTCTCGTCGTCGTCGAGCCAGAGCTTCTTCCTCCTCCAGTCTCTTTCGGCGCAGACGTTCCTCCCGCTCGCGTTCTCGCTCTTGCTCCTCTTCCTCGAGCTTCTTACGACGAAGACGCTCCTTCTCGCGCTCAGCGGCTTCCTCCTCCCGACGTCGACGACGCTTTTCCTCTTCCGCGGCCTCGCGCTCCTTCTCCTTTTGGCGTTCTCGTCGTTTGCGATCCCGTTCCGCCTCCTCGTCGGCCAGTTCCTGGTCGCGTTGCTTGTGTTTCTTCTTTTCCTTCTCTTTGTCATATTCCCCGGGACTCTCGGCGTCCTTGATCATCATCTGCAGGCGGATGCTCCCGACCTCGCGGTTGCCTTTAAACAAGGGGAACGACTGGTCGATGGTCTTCTCGGCCTTCATCTGCTTGAGGTGGATCGCGCAGGCGCCGATCGACGGGCAGTAGAGCGGATGCTGGCTCTTGACGCGGATGCTCAGGACCTCCTTCTTGGGGTTCCCGAGGGGGAGCTCAAACTTCTCATTCCACACGGCCATCGACTTGTGCTGGCTCTGATACACCTTGGTGTGGTACGTCCGGTGCTCGGGCTGCGTGCCATTGTCCTTGACAAAGAGATTCGACATCGTCGCGTGCGTGGCGTTGACCACGGGCGTCTCCCCGAGGTAGAGCTTGCAGTACGAGGCCGTTGAGGTCGCGAGCTGGAGCTTCTCGGCCGAGTGCACCCGGAGGAAGAGCGTGAAGCGGCTGTTGGCCACGCGGATGCTCGGCATCGACGCCGACATTCGGGCCCCGTTGTTGCCGTGCGCCGCCTGCATCGATCTCGCAACGGCTCAGCCTGGTGAAGGTGGTGGGCACAGTTCTGGTGCGAGCCAAAATGAAAACTGCGTTGGGGTGCAAGCGACATAGAGGTTTTGAGCCGCTCGCTGCCGGCGCCAAGTCGACGCTCTCACTGGGCGAAAACAGCACCGCACCACGACCATCACCAACAGATTGAACCCAACGAGGCCCATTGGACGATCGCGTGGATCGCGAACAACTTGGCCCAAGTATCGTGAGGGCGTTGGAGCTGCCGCCTGTTCACCACGTGATCGCAAGCTGGTTGGGGACTGCAACCCATCGCGAAACAATCACTTTTACCACCAAGAATGATGGTCAATTGTCGTCACCCGCTGCAAGGCGTGGCCGGACCCCTTGGTCGGCAATGGGGTTTACATGCAATTTGTCTCAGAAACCCCTAAAAACGGGCGCGTGTATCCTTTTTTGTGCAAGGAACGATGGAACGTTGAACGGCTGGACGTGCTCCCAGCTTTGGTGCTGACCACGATCATCGCAATCGTCGGCCGAAATGGGAGCCGTCTCGGGCTTGAATGGCGACACACGGCCCGTGCATGTGGCGCTGTTGGATGATGAACGCCAGATACCATGCTAAGCAATCGAAATCTCATCCACACACTCCAAATTTTCCAGGCTCTGGCCCCATGGACGATGATCAATTCACCATTTTGTGTTCTCTCCAGTTGAATTGGGGCGTGGCTCGCGGGCCGGGAGAAAGAAATGAATGGGTGAACTGATCGTTGTGGGCGGCGGCGCGCCTCCGATCACACTCGCAATGTCACGTTTCATTCCACATATTAAAACACCAAGGGGGGGGCGCGTTTGACCACGACCCACCACCACCGACCGCATCGCCCCGGGATCCCGGGACTGTACCACCGCCCGCCTCAGACACGATAAACCGCATTGTTGTCCCCGGCAAGCGGGAGAGTCTCATTGCTCTTCGGAGCCGATGCGCGCGCCGTCGGGGAGTCCCCTTGGGAGTTTGTGGAGGTGAACGAGGCGTCGCTGGCCTCGCGCTTGAGGGCCGCGACGGCCAGCAGGCGGTCGATGGCCTCGTCAGCGGCGTGGTTTGCCGCCAACGCGGTCTTGATGTCCGCCTGGAGGACGCCCCGCGTCCGCGATGCCTGAGGGTCGAGGTCCGTGAGGACAAACTGCAGTCGGATACTCGCCCCGACGTCCTTCTGATCCTTCTGCAGCGTGAACCACTTGTCGACCATCCGCCCGGGCTTGAGCTTCTTGAGGGGGATCGCGCACACCCCGAGGACTGACGGGCAGATCCGATGCTGGCACTTGACACGGACGCTGAGGATCTCGGCCCGTGCGTCCACGACCAGTACGTCAAAGTGCTCGTCCCAGACCGCGGGGAGCACGTGGTCCGCGTGCGTGAGGGTCCTGGTGCGGAAGATCCGATGCGTCTCACTATCTTCGTCGCCGCCGGAGCTGGGGCGAGAGCGCCGACCGAAGAGCCCCCGCTGGCTGCCGTTGGTCATCGCCGTGTCACCGAGGTAGAGCTTGCAGTAGACCCCACTGGACGCACTGTGCTCGAGCCCCCTGGCCGAGTGCACACGCAATAGCAGCCGCATCTGCGGAGCCGCGTGCGACCTCCGAGACGTCATCCCTTTGCTATGGACGCTGTGGGTGGATGCAGTGATAGTCGTCGATCTTACTCGCGGGCCGGAGACCGAGGCGCGAGGAACAGCACGCTGTCGTTGATGGCCCTCACCCAGCAGACCTTCCGATGGTAGTGTACGACCGTTGTGTCGGTGCGTTTGCTAATTCCGTTGTGGTGTTGGCAACGCGCCCGTGGCAGTCTCACCCCGTGTCTGTGTCGGGGCTGAGGTTGACGACGATGAATGCAGCACGCGCCGTGCTGTGCTGGCCCCCCAACGAGAACGTGTCGCACCGTGCACACAAGGAGAACCGCCGATGCCGGTCAGTGTGGCAACCCGGCACTTATGCTGTGGGATGTGTTTGTTGCGTTGTGTGCGCGGCGCGGCGTCTTTTACTGCACGGCGACGCATTGCGCCGTGGTTGTTGCGCTTTTGCAATCGCGGGGAGGGATCAAATATGGACAGAGACGGACCAGAAAGAGAGCTGAACCCATGATCTCAGGATCCTCAAACCCGTTTTGTGAACTCAATATAGCACAGGAGGAGGAGTCAAACTCCCTTTTGACACCTACTATCCCTTAATAAAGGATCGAACGGATGGTTTTTCCATGTTGTGTTGCCGACTTGGACTCCACACAAAGTTGGAGTCTCACTCAACGTTTTCAACAACTGCACAATCAGCAAAAGTGTGGACCATACAAACGCTGACACAATGCTGCTGGTTCGATTTCGCACAGTCAAGGGCTTCTTCAAGGTCCTTGACGGAATCAAGGATCATGGCGGTCCTCGATTGATGCTTTTGTTGGAGTGTACAGTATCAGCGGCCACGACAAGGATTTTTCGTGTGAGTTCCAGTTCCATACATTTCTTGT
Organism: Lagenidium sp. CBS 127285; assembly: GCA_023338185.1. Lineage (NCBI taxonomy): Eukaryota > Oomycota > Peronosporomycetes > Pythiales > Pythiaceae > Lagenidium > Lagenidium sp. CBS 127285. The sequence continues at coordinate 9,256 of JAADYI010000242.1, forward strand.
GCCATGCGCCGTGTTAGCCTGTGGACAACGATGAACGAAGAAGGGATTCCAGCTACCCTCCATACCAATGGTATTACCATGCCATGCTTGGACGATACGAACTCTGTGTTGTGGATGGGCATTTTTGTGAAGGGTGATCGATTGCGGTGTGGGCGAAGTGGATATCATGGCTTACAGTGTAAGTTACACCGAGCTCAATGTGTAGTGACAAGTGCGGAGTTGCACTGACTGGAACCACAGGCAACTGCGGCGCTGATCAGTTCCGATCTCTGAATCTGCATCCCTTGTCTGTGTCGTGCGAGCGCGAGCCATTCGTCTCGACGCTCAGCTCAGCTAGGAGCTCGCGAAGACGTGTCTCGCGGTCAGGTTTCACCCCTGAGTCAGAACTCATGGTCGTTGATGGGATCGCACTTGCCGAAATTGGCAGCTCAAGTCGATTTCCTCGATGTGGATCATTCTCTCGACCCGATCCTCGTTGGTAATCTCGCTGCCTTGTCAATGCGTTCAATGATGCACGTATCTCTTCCATACGACGATCAAAATCTAAGGACAACACACACAAGATTCGAGTGTGTGGCTTCGCCACACGTTTTCAACAATGAAACTCGGGACTTACCTTCAAATGTGTTTTCTTGTTGTTGGCTTCTTCGAGTAATATTAGCCCTTCTCGGTCGTGGTGGAAGCGGTGGCCGTGGCGATGAGCAGGACGATCTTGAGGAAATTGGAGAGCTTGTTGGCCGTTCTGTTGGACTCGATGGAGATATGGACCTACATGACTCGCTTGAAACGGCGGAAAGCGTGGGCTGCCAAGCTGTTGATCTTATCGGCTGGGGTGCAGGCAATGTGTCTATGCTGGTTGTTGATCCTCGGCGGGTTGAGTTTGTATCGCTCGTTGATGCCTCAGCATCGCTTTCGGTGACAGATGATGATTGCTCATTTCGGGCCTCATCGAATGCTTGACGTAAATCTCGACTTGTCGATGAGACATGGCTCGGACGATGAAGATCAGGGGGTGTCTCGATGGGATCTTGCCAGGCAGAAGCAAGTTCCATATAGCGATTTCGGAGAGATGTAAGATACTCCCACGTTTGCGATGCAAAAGCTGCGACTTCGGCAGCCTGCGCTAGATTCGTTTGCGGAGCACCCGAAACAGGGTCGAGCTTGAAGAGATCCCTGTGCATATCCACCATCTCGTCCACCCGCGCGAAGATTTGGCGCATGTCCCGACGGAAGGTGTAGAGTCGCTCCCGCTGCTCCTTGGGGGAGAGCATCTGAAACCCGTTGGAGACAGTATGGGCAGCATCGGAGATCCCTCGGGTTGATGGAGTGCCAATCGTATCGTTGTCGTTGTCGGCGTGTTCGGGTTCGGTCGCATTGCTGTCCCCAACGATGGAATGTGGAGAACCAACTCTGGAGGACGTCGAACGCTCATCCGACCCAACGAGATTGACTTGGCTCGGAGGAATATCGTCTCGCCCCGTGGTGACTGTGGATAAATTGGTTTCTTCCGTCGGGGCCGTGCTTGGATTCGTTGTTGTTGCAACAGTCGAGTTCAGCACTGACGAACCTCCCGTCGGATCCGTAACTCGACTGCTACTGCTTGTGGTTTCCCGTCGTCGCGTGTGGAGGGATCGGAATTCCCTCGACATTGCTCGAATTGGCGTTGAGTATGGCGAATACTCGTCAAGCGAAGATGTCACCGTTGATGGCGTGTCCAGGACAGAGGAGGGTACAAAGCTGGACAATTCGCTATCACTTGGGCGTCTGCGATCACCATAGGTGGACGCGGACGTCGAACGCCGCTCAGGGGTGCGATAGAGTCGATCTGGCAAACCACGTGGCGAGAGGAGCGTTGATGACGTTGTACGTGGCTCGGAAGGGGTTGCAGTCCGATCGGGCATCGCAATGAGCGACGTGAAGCGTCGTGGTCCTCGCGCCTGCTCGATTGTGTTCAAGTACGTCGTCGTAGACGGAATCCGCGAGTATTCCCGAGTTGTCCGGGCGACTTCGGAATGCTCCGCCTCCTCCGAGAATCGCGGCTGCAGTCGCCTCGGGCTCATCGTCACGCGTCGGCTCGCGTTGGAGACATCGTGTCGGTCGTCGGTGTCCGCAATGGCGGTGATGGTGGTTACGGTGCTGGGCACGCGAACGTGCTCTTCCCGTGCCATGCGCGGGCCTAGGGACGGGCTGGGCCGTGGGTCCCCCCATCCGCGCACCCCACCAGAGGTCTCGGAGCCCCCGAAGCTGTCGTATCGATTACTCGGACGGATGGCGGACGGCGCCCTCGTCGTTGGATCCAGTCCGCGCCGGTAAACGCTGCTGCTGCTGGTACTGACGGCGCTGTTGTCGACCCGATTCGTCCGATACGGCTCACGCAGTGGGCTCGTGGCGCGCTCACGACCCCGGACGTAGGCGCTCGAGCGTCCACTCCGAACGTCCGCGTCTACGTTCCAGTCGCTGACGTTGAGCTGTCGGGGCATCGGACGCGGGCGCCCGCCAAGCGGCATCGCCGTCGCCGTCGTTGCGCCGATCGTCATGTTGCAGCGAAGTTGCAGTTGCCTCGAACCGTCACAGTCAACCCGTATGTACCAGTTGAATGGCACGCTGTACCGTGTAGGTGTTAAATGTTTGGATTGGCTAAATCTGTACACCGCTATTTTGCCCAATCGATGAGCATGTCGGTTGTTTCTTTGAGGCCCAACGTAGCGAAGGTTGAAGCAATACAACTCGCAAGACAACAACCAAAATGACGCAGTCCCGGGAGGAGCCGCCGTCGATGGACGATCGCCCGCGGCCGCCGCCGCCGCTGCAGCTCGCGGCACTCCTCCGGGCTAAAGGGGATCTGCCCGCGGTGCCACCGTGCGATTTGGTGGCCCCGGGGCTCGCGCTGCTCCGGAAGGTCACGCCCAAGCCCATCTTCGAGGTACCGTACGGCGGAATAAGCTTCTGATGGAGACATCGGGGATCACACAACCGAATGCTATCGGCCGCTGCTGCATGGGCCATGGGTCGTGCAGGCCTTTGATGATGACAAGGTCTACAACGTCCGCCCGCCGACGCAGATGATGCGGCTCATCGACTCGCTGCGCTACCACAAGCCCACGGCCGAGGAGCGCGAGGAGCTTAATCTCTGCAGTTCCACCGAGCGCCTCTATCTCCATGCGCTTGGGGATGTACGTGGGCTCTACAGGCGCACAATCGCATCGTGGCGCTTCATGACTGGGACGAACGTGCCTGACGCTCCTCTAATGGTGTGATACAGCTTCTGCTCGCCTGTGGCGGGCGCAAGGGCTTCCGGTTCCTCTCGGCCGACATCAATCGCCTTCGAGAGGCCTCGGAAGAGATCTCGCGTCGATACGCCATCGTCGATAGGACATTTCAGGCGCTCCCGCTGGACGTGACGCAGTTCAAGTTTCCCCCGGAGCTCCGCCGCCTTGAGGATGAGCCGACGATGCACTTTGACGATGGCCACGCGGTCGTGAGCCCCGAGCTCCCCGTTCAAATGGACCCGACGACGGCGGATGCCACACAGTGGCGGGCGATGCACTTCCAGTGGCTCGCGCGGAGATACATGGAGAGTTTCGCCGAGCTCCGGGCGACGGCGTTGGAGATTCGACGCCGATTTCGGGTGTTTCTCGCGTCCCAGGACGCGTCAGCGGTGATGGAGATTCGTCCCGAACCCGGTGAGCGACGGGCCTCCAGAAGCAACTCGGAGAACGACCTCATTGACCACGCGTGTGCTCTGCCAGTCGAGGCCGAGTTTGAGGCCAAGGCCCACCACCCGTTTCCGAGATTTCTCCATGTGCTCATTCAAAAGTACCATCGAGAGCAACGCCGCCAAGACAGCGCGTGGAGCCCCTCATGCCCCGAGCCACCGGTTGATTCGATTGGCATCTTCGCGGTGTATTTGGCTCACTGCCTGATGACTGGGTCGCCGCTGACACAAGTCGAACTCCACGCATTCGAGGTGCTTCTGCAGATTCTGTACGTGTTGTTGCCGGCCAATGCGACCGTCGACCATGATGATCCACTACTCACTAAGGATTCGTTTTGGTCACGCAGGAAACTCCAATATACCATAGATTCGAGCCAAATGCGCATTCACGAAGTCACCTACGCCTTCGATCCCAGCCCCGCAGCATCCGCCCTGCAATGGGTCACACAAGCCACGCTATGTGCGATGATCTACGAATTCCTCGCAACCGTCCGGGAACTTCGACTGGTCTCACGACAACGTGACCTCCTGCCGACGTGTGAGCGGGCGCGGCGAAGACGATCCCGGCAACAGTCGATGTCCCGAACGTTATCATTATGAGCAAACCTTTGCACAAAAATGCAGCCGACCCCGACATATTTTTCATGGTCGAGTGTGTGTGGCATATGACAGGTGACTCGGCACTTGCAGTTGCGACGGCCCCTTTTCCATCGACCACTTTGAACCTTTGTCCATGGAGGACAACGCAATTGAGGACCGCGCAATGTCGAATAAAACTGTCATCTTGTCAGTTGCATGAATTCGCCGAGTGAATTCAAAGACAGACTTGGAGCCGTGCACTCCCTCATGCATCCTCGTTCGTCGCCCGCATCTCGTGGACGGAGTGAGTCCAAATTGCATTCCGAGGCTACAGTGAATCGCGTGCAACTCCAACCTGCAACGACGGGTGCGCTTAGATGCCAGAAACGCTGCAACTGTTTTTATTTCTCAATTCCATTCGACTGACAATAACTGCTGTCATGATGCTCGCAAATCTGCGGCGGGAGTGGATGCGACCCCAACCAGATGACGACGCTTGATGACTTGGAAGAAACGAGTATGTAGCCCCCCCACTCTAATGGCGACACGTGATGACTTCCAATGATGGCGTTCGTACTTGATCACTTCCGGTCAGTTTTCACTACTGTTGCTGTCAACTACTAATGCCGATGCAAGTACTCGGACGTTGCTAATGAGTCTGCCCTTGGTCGCAACACTCGATTGTGAGTCCGCTCGTCCTCGCTTCATTCACGAATCATGAAGGAAAACAAACCTTTTGTCGGGGAGCTCTGGGACTCGTGTATGGACGAGAATACGCTCAGGAACCTCGGTAACCAGCCCATCCAGCCGATGCTGGCCCGCATCCGTGCTGCCGCCGACAAGACCGAGCTCTTCACCCTCGCTGGGGAGCTCAGCGCTATCAGCGGCCCCCTCGTCACGAGTATTGGCGTCAAGGGGAAACGTGTACGATGCCAAGAACAACGTCCTCTCGGTCCGCGAACCTGAGAGTCTGACGCTTCCCGAGTCGAGCGACTACCTCAAAGCCCAGCGTTTTGCGACACTCGAAGATGGTTTGCGAAAGTACATCTCGACGGTCATGAAGCTCTCGGGCTACACGGGCAGTGACGCTCAGGCTCAAAGCGCCGACCGTTGTTCGAGGTACTTTGAGGACACAGTTATCGACATCGAGAAGAAAATTGCCGGTTATATCAGAGCCCAGGCCAAGTCACAGACCGGCCAGGCCGCCTACTACAACCCCAGGACCCTTGAGGAGGCCAAGGTCATAGTTCCCACTGACGATCGGGGCCTTCTTCAACGGCGCAGTCCTTGTAACCAAATCGACATTGTCAGAGAGCAGCAAGGTGCTATTCTCCAGCTTCGAATTCTTTGAGCTGGCCGAAAAAGAGTTTGCCAGTATGCCCTTGGAGGACCTCAAGACCTACGTCGCCTTCCAGCTCGTACATGCCCGCGCGCTGGAGTTGAGCAAGCCCTTCGCGGACGCGCACTTTGAGTTCTTCAGCAAGAAACTCAAGGGCTCGCAAGCGCCGCTGGAACGTGACGAGCACTGTACACGCCGCATGACCGAGTTACTCCCATACCTCGTCGGCAAGTACTACTTCTCGCGCATGTTTGACAAGGAACGCGAGGAGAACATCCAGCTCATGATCACACTCATCGAGAAGGCTATGGGAGAGCACATCGCCAAGCTGGACTGGCTTGACGATCCCACACGGGCTTAGGCCGCGGACAAGCTCTCGAAGATCCTCAACCTCATGGGCCAGCCGTCGCTCAACAAGCCCTACCCGTTTATCCTCCAACGTAACGAGTACTTTCAGAATGTCGTGACTATTCTCAAGAACAACCGCGACACCGTGCTGAGGAAACCTGGGACACCGGTCGATCGGAACGAGTGGTCAATGGCACCAACCGAAGTCAACGCTTACTACTCACGCGTGGAGAACAAGATGGTGCTTCCTGCGGCCATACTCCAGCCTCCACATTTTGACGGCAAGAACCACCCTGCACTGAACTTTGGCGCCGTCGGGGCGGTGATTGGTCACGAACTCACGCATGGTTTTGACAGTGGCGGACGTACGTTCGACGGTCATGGGAACAAACGCCCGTGGTGGTCGAACGCAACGAGCGAGGCATTTGATAAGCGCGCAACGTGTTTCCGCGAGCAGTACAGTGGGTTCGAGGTCAAGGGCGAGAACGGCACGTCACTGGGCTTTGTCGATGGTGGACGGACGATCAGTGAGAACATCGCCGACAATGGTGGGCTCAGTCTCGCGTGGGACACCTACCACACGTACCTCGAGCGGTCCGATGACGAGGCCGCTGTGCCCATGGATGGCGTCACACCCGCGGAGGCCGACAAGCTGTTCTTCATTGCATTCGCGCAGTCGTGGTGCGGCAAGTCCCGTGACGGCGCTTTGGCCCAGCAGGTCGCGATGGATGCACATGCGCCGTCTCGCATCCGAAACAACGCGGCACTGATGAACAGCGTCGAGTTTTCCCGGGTCTTCCAGTGCAAACCCGGGAGCAAGATGAACCCCGAGTCCAAGTGCAAGATCTGGTTAAGGGCATCGACTGGCGAGATGGCTACGTTTCTGAATCCACACAATACGTCGACCCTTTGTCACGATTGAATAACGGCATATCCCACGTGTAAGGCCTTCTTTGCTCGATGTCCTCAGTGTCCGTCACGTTGCGAAGACGGAGCTCGTCGCTGCTAGATCAGCTCCCATGGGCATTGTGCACATTGTCAACGAAAAAACTGGGTTTCCAGTGAGGGGTGCGAGATTGTCTGCACATATTTGTTGGAGCATGCTTTTGCAGTTGATCAACATCTTCATGGCCAGCACGTGGGCTCTCAAAACGACCCCGAGCTACTCGCAGCACTACAGAAAACACGAGAGTAAGCACACACAAGCGCCCTCCCAGTCCGGCTGCCTCGTGCACGCACCTGGACTCGGCAAAGGAACCCCCAGAGAGTTCGAGCTCGTTTTCTGACTCGGCGACCGCCTGGTTCTTCGCCTCGGCCACGTCCTCCTCCTGCTTCTGTCGGCGGACCCGCTCCGCTTCCGCCGCTGCCTCCTCCTCCTCTCGCCTCCGCCGTTCCTCCTCCTCCTGCTGTCGCTGCTTCTCGGCGGCCTTGCGGGCGAGGACGCGCTGCCGATAGACGTCCATAAAGTTTTCGTCCTCCTTCTTCTTGGTTTCCTCCGCGTTCCGTCGTTTCTCCTCCTCGAGTTCCTCGGCGGTCTTTTCTATGACGACCGGAGCGTTGTCCGCGTCGTCGATGGAGGTTGTGAGCGTTGCCGGCGATGACGGGGCGTCCTCCGCAGGCAGCTCATTGACCGCGACAATCGCTGTTGCAGCATCTTCCGTCGCGTTGGACTCGGATACTCCCAGCTTGTCATCAACATCGCCCGTGCTGTTGACGTCGTCCACGCCACCCTCATCTCCCACGAGCATACTGGCCTCGTTCTCGTCGTCGTCGGTGACGACCAGGCCCTCACTCTCGGCATCCGATTGTGCCTTGTCGTCGATGTTTTCGCCCGCGTTCAATGGTTGCGACTTACTCACAGCCACAGGGACGTCGCTATCGGAGTTGTCGAGGCGATGGTCGTCAGTCGTTGCCGGTGTCGTTGACACTGCCGGCTCGAACTGAACGAAAGAAGCGCTGGCTTGGGTATTCTCTTCCTCCACCGCTGTCTCGTGCCTTGGAAGCTGGTCCTCGACCGCCTCTTCCCCCAGTTGCTGTGGACGCGGGACCAGCGCCTCCGCCTCCTCCCGTCTCTTTGCGATGGCCTCCTCCTCTGCTTGGAGCTGCCGACGTCGGGCCGCCATCTCCTCTGCCTCCTTCGCGGCGAGCTCCTCTCGACGGCGTCGATGCTCGGCCTCCTCCCGAAGTCGCTCCTGTTCGTGGGCAATCTGCTCGTCCAGGAGTCGCTTCTGGCGTTCCGCGGCCTCGTGCATCGCCAGTCGTTGCTTCTCGAGCTCCTCCTGCACGCGAGTCTCCTCGGCGGCCCGTCGCTGCCGTCGCTCTTCCTCCAGGCGGGCGTCCTCACTGAGTCGCTCCTGACGTTGGCGCTCGAGCTCGGCCTCGAACTCTCGTCGGCGGGTCGCCATCGCCTCGGCCTCCTGCTCCTCGCGCTCCCGTCGTCGGCGTTCTTGTTCGCGCTGTTCGAGGAGCTCTCGCTCCCGTCGGGCGACGTCCTGCTGGAGTCGCGTGGTCTCAGGATCTTCCACGACGGTCGATGGCGTTGCGGCAGCGTGCACGCGCTGCGAGGAATCCCCACCATCACGAGACAACGAATCGCTCGCGGCCGTGGCCGTCACTGCAGCATTCGTAGGATGTACAAGCGGGCCCCTCGGGCCGAGTCCGCCGCCCCCGGTGGCGGCCATCATCGTCATCATCTCCATCATCCGCAAGAGCATCCGCTCGGACGGTTCCGTCTCACCTCCGCCGCCGCCACCACTGCGCCGCGTTGTCGAAGAATGAGAACTCGCCGGGGGCCCGTGCTTGGCGGTGATCGAGGCCTGGGCCTGGAGGAGCAGGGCGTTGAGGCTCTGGACCTCATGGCGGAGTGTCTCCACGTGGAGCTTCTCATCCTCGTACTGGGTCTGATACTTTTCCGCGAGGGCCTCGCTCGCCCCGACGCGGCTCTCGAGCTCCCGGAGCCTCCCGAGGAGCTCGTGCTCCCGCCAGCTCGCGTGCCCGCGCTCCTCCTCGAGCTGGGCCATGAATCGCTTCCGGGCATCGACGACGGCCGTGGCCTCAGTGAGCTTGAGCGCCACGAGCTCCTCTTGGAGCTTGCGGAGGGCGAGCTCGAGCTCGTGCGCGGCCGTGGTCTTGGCCCGGACCACGTCCTCGAGGCGGGCGATCTCGGCCGTGAGAGCGGCCTTGTCCGCCTCGAGCCGGGCATTGGCGTACGCCAGGGCCTGCATGTCGTGCTTGTCCCCGCTTCGGAGCTCATCCTGCCGCGTGCGGGCATCCTCGAGCCGGCGCTTGTCCTCCTCGACCCCCGCCAACCGGCGCGTCGCATCCTCGTGTTCCTCCTGCAGTCGCCGGGTCGTGGCTTCGAGGCGCTCGATCTCATCGCGATAGTGGCGTTCTCGCTCGCGAAGCTGCTTGGCGCTGTCCAGCTGGGCTTGGGCTTCCTGCTCGCGGGCTGCCACGAGCTCCTCCCGGGCCCGCATGGCCGACTCGGCCTGCATGCGCTCCAGGGCCAGGGCTTTGTCTTTCTCGGCCAGCGCAGCGTCCACGGCGCTCGTGAGATTGGCCTCGCGGGTCTCCAAAGCCGACTCCCAGAGCCGCAGGCGCTTGGTCTCAACCGCGAGCTCCCGGCTCTGGGCCTGCTCCCGGGCAACGAGGTCGGCGTTGCGTGCCCGGGCCTTGTCTAGCTCCTGGAAGAGCTCCTGGCGGGCGGTGAACTGCGCGGCCTCGAGCTCGGTCTTGAGGTTGGCGTGGGCGAGTTCGAGCTCGCGCTCGCGGTCATCGAGGCGCTGGAGGCGGGCGCGGTGCTCCTGGAAGAGCGTGAGTCGGAGGCTCTCGAGCTCGCGCTCAAAGCGCCGACGCTCCTCGACGCGGGCGAGCCCGAGCTCGGTCGTCCGGAAACGCTCGAGGTCCTCCTCCAGGCGGCGCTCGCACAGCGCGTCGTACTCGCGCTGGTACCGGAGGATGCGCTCTTCGAAGGAGGACGTCGAGGACGACCCCCCAGCCTCCTGCTGATTGCGAGCTGTCTGGACGAGGAAGGCGCTCTCGACGCGGCGGAGCTCATTCTCGAGGGCGAGGCGGTGGTCGGCGCCGTCAAGCGCCGTCTGCGTCGATGAGCTCATGGTCTGGACCGTGGCCCGCCTCAGGCGCTCGCGGATCAGCATCGTGAGCACGGACGTCGCGGTGTCATCGTCGTCGGCCTGGTCATTGGCGTTATTATTGTGGGAGGCGGCGCCGGGCGGCCCGAGGAGCTCCGTGATGGCCTCGATCGCCAGGATCCGCGCGGCACCGCCGATCTCCGGGACGAAGACCGCGAGGGTGTTCTCCAGGGCCCGTCGCGTGAGGAACTCGTGGATGAGCCCACAGGCGACCTGCTCAGGGAGGGCCATCGTCGTCGACGGGGCCGCCCCCGGATGGTCAGGATCATCGTCGTCCACGGGACCGGTCCCGGTGTGTTGCTCGTCGTTATTGCGATCGTCCTTGTCCGTGGCCGACGATGGGAGCTGCGTGGCCACCCGGTGGCCATGACGCCGGAGTTTCTCGATGAACCGTCGACGGAGCTGCGCCTGCGGTGATCGCATCGCGTCAGCACGGCAACGGCGGCCCCCCCCACCAGCCACACCAGAAGTTGTCACCACCGCAAGAAGCTCCGACAGCAGAAGCAGCAGCAGCAGCAGCAGCGCGATGACTCGCACAACACACCACGTACGCGGATGTGCTCGATTGTCCCGGTCTCCTGCAAGGAGCGAAACATCTCGCGCTTGAGCTCCTCCATCGAGAGCATCGGCGGCTCATCGCCGCTGATCGCGGGCTCCGGTACAGTCACGAAAGGTCCCGTCTCGTGGGGTGGCAGCAGCGGCGACACGAGCGCACCGGCCCCCGCCGCCGCGACCTCATCGACGTCATCATCCAGCACCATCTTCGTTTTTTTGACTGGCTGTTTTGGATTCTGTCGAAGGATCTGAGACTTTTCAACCAATGTTTGGACTCCACCCAACTACGTCGTGTCTATTTTGGACCAATCCAATGAGGCCACAATAATGTAGCCATCTCACAAGTCACAGGATTTGGTGGTGCAACACTGCACAACGGGCCGATGAACGGGCAGCGACGTGTGCGAGGGCAAGCAGTTCACTGCCCCCCCCGCCAATTTGGGCCTTGTACAGTTCTCACCAGATCTTGCACTTGGACTCGGGGTTCATCTTGCTCCCAGGCGTGCACTGGAAGACTTGCGAAAACTCGAAGCTGTTCATCGTCGCGCCGTTGACTCGGATGCGCACCGGCGCGTGTGCATCCGTTGCAATCTGCTGAGCCAAGGCGTCATCGCGGGACTTGCCACACCACGACTGCGCGAATGCAATGAAGAAGAGCTTGTCGGTCTCCGCGGGTGTGACGCCATCCATGTGCGCGGCGGCCTCGGGCCGTTCGAGGTATGCATGGTAGGCGTCCCACGCGAGACTGAGACCCCCATTGTCGGCGATGTTCTCACTGATCGTCCGTCCCCCGTCGACAAAGCCCAGCGACGTGCCGTTCTCGCCCTTGACCTCGAACCCACTGTACTGCTCGCGCATGCATGCTGCGCGCTTGTCGTACTCTGCACTTGTTGTGTTCGACCACCATGAGCGTTTGTTCCCGTCACCATCAAATGCTCGGCCAAGGCTGCCGAAGCCGTGCGTGAGTTCATGGCCAATTACTGATCCGATAGCCCCAAAGTTGAGAGCAGGGTGATTCTTGCCGTCAAAGTAAGGCGGCTGGAGGATGGCTGCAGGAAAGACCATCTTGTTCTCGAAACGTGAGTAGTAAGCGTTGACTTCGGTTGGTGCCATTGACCACTCGTTCCGATCGACCGGTGTCCCGGGTTTCCTCAGCAAGGTGTCGCGGTTGTTCTTGAGAATAGTCACGACATTCTGAAAGTATCCGTCGCGTCGCAGGACAAACGGGTAGGTCTTGTTGAGCGACGACTGGCCCATGAGGTTGAGGATCTTCGAGAGCTTGTCCGCGGCCTGAGCCCGCGTGGGATCGTCAAGCCAGTCCAGCTTGGCGATGTGCTCGCCCATAGCCTTCTCTATCAGTGCGGTCACGAGCTGGATGCCCTCCTCGCGTTCCTTGTCGAACATGCGCAAGACGTAGTACTTGCCGACGAGGTATGGGAGCAACTCGGTCATGCGGCGTGTACAGTGTTCGGCACGTTGGAGCGGGGCTTGCGAGCCCTTGAGTTTCTTGCTGAAGAACTCAAAGTGCGCGTCCGCGAAGGGCTTGCTCAGCTCGAGCGCGCGGGCATGCACGAGCTGGAAGGCGACGTAAGTCTTCAGGTCCTCCAAGGGAATACTGGCAAACTCTTTTTCGGCCAGCTCAAAGAATTCGAAGCTAGAGAATAGCACCTTGCTGCTCTCTGACAATGTCGATTTGGTTCCAAGGACTGCGCCATTGAAGAAGGCCCCGATCGTCAGCGGGAACGTGGCCATCGCCTCGCCGAGAGACGTTGAGTTGTAGTTGGGGTCCGCGCCACGCTTCGCTGCGGTTCGGTTGATCAAGACTGCGACTTTCCTTTCAATGTTGATCACTGTGTCCTCAAAGTGCTTCGAGTCGCCTACCGCAATTTGGCTCTGCGCCGCAGTGCCTGAGAAACCAGAGAGCTTCATGACCGTCGAGATGTACTTGCGAAATCCAGCCTCGAGTGGTTGGAAACGCTGGGTTTTGAGGTAGTAGCTCGGCTCTGGAAGCGTCAGACTCTCGGGTTCGCGGACATAGAGAACGTTGTTCTTGGCATCGTACACGTTTCCCCTGGCACCAATACTGGTGACGAGGGAGCCACTGATGGCGCTGAGTTCTCCGGCGAGGGTGAAGAGCTCGGTTTTGTTGGCGACGGCGCTGATGCGGGTGAGCATCGGCTGGATGGGCTGATTACCGAGGCTCTCAAGCGTGCTCTCGTCCATGCACGAGTCCCAGAGCTCCCCGATAAGGGGTCTGTTCTCCTTCATGATCTCCAGCAGGGCGACTTGATTCCGGGCCTTGATCGTCATACCGGCGGCGCCGATGCGCGACTCCGACGCTGGGATGACCGTGTCCTTGATCCACGTGCCGCATGCGTACTGATAAAAGTCTTCACACGGGTCCGCAGTAGTGTCCATCCAGTTCGTCATCGCAGACGGCGACGCGGCTTCCGTTGGGTGGACGGCAGCAAACACCCCAAAGGCGGCGAGGGTCGCCGTCTTGATGAAGATCTTGCGCATCGTTTTATCCCTTGGGAAGCGCGACTGGAGTTGTGGCTGGTGGTCACGAAACTACAGGGGAAAACGCGGACTGAGGAGGAAGTTGCGACGTCCGCAAACGAGAGTTGTCCGCAGTCGCGGGGGAGCGTGCAATGTCGGGCTGGTTGCCCACTTTGGGCGGGCAATAAGCTTATTGACAACGTCCATCGTGCACGTGCATGCACGTGTGCAGTGTGTCTTGACGGCGCACAGACGCACGAGCGCCACCATCCACACACTTGTTGACCGGGCGCATGATCGTGTAACTTGAACAAGTGGCGCCATTTGAAGCCATCACGGATCGCCATCTGCGCGGGGGCTACCAGTGAACAAGCGGATGTCCACGCAGCCATCGTGGTGAGCCAAATGGAATCGGGAAACACTTGCTCCGTCTCTGGTGTCCGTTGCCACGACAAATCAGACAACTGAATGACTAACTGCGAGAGAGACCCATTCACGAGTATACGGGAACGTCGTCGACATTGTGTGTGTTCACCGTGGCGAACGTATCCAGTAGAAATGGACGACGTGTGCTCTTGGACGCGCGATGCCACACGTCGTCGGCTGGTGTCGTCTTCGTCCTGCCTCGATCGATGTTGGCGATGGCCCAACGTGAACAATGGCATGATCGATGTATGTTGTGCTTGTGGGGGGGGGGGGGGGGGGGGGGGGGGGGGGGGGGGGGGGGGGGGGGGGGGGGGGGGGG
>JAADYI010000243.1:0-23185 GCA_023338185.1 Lagenidium sp. CBS 127285
CTGGCGTCCCCTTCGGCATCGGCGGCGGGCGGCGCCGGGAGCTTGGCCCCGGCGGCCTTGCGGGCCAAGGCGCGGCGGCTCATCGTGGCTCGGTGTGTCGCGGCGTGTGTGAATTGACAGCGCGTTGGTGATGTGGGGCGCTGATCTGCTCGCGTTGCGCCATGTGATTGGCCGAAAATGCGATCATCGAAGAATCGCGTCCAACGTGATGGGAATGAGTGATTGATGCTACGGAACGCTCGTGCTGTGGGCGCGCTGCTGCTGTTGTTGGCTGTACTTAGTAGTTTTGTGTGTGTTGGCATTGATCGTTATTGGAGACTTGTCAAGACCCTTTGCTCTCACAACTCGCGGTATTCGGCCTGCGCGGGCGCAGTGGCGTTGGCGGCCTCGCTCGAGGCTTTCATGGCCTCCCGGAGGTTCTTATCCTTGCTGCTCATCGACGACCACGCGAAGGAGGACAAAAGAAATGGGACGATCCGCAAAGAAACATTAGCATGAGACGGCCAAGACGTCAAGCAACACGACGCGAACCTCGAGTTGGCCATCATGAGGTAGTTGCTGAGCCCCCGGACGGCGCTGTCATCATGCAGCACACACACACGCGCGCGAAGATGAGCTTTCCCTCCGAGTACTCGCCCGTACAAAACGACATGCCCGCTATTTGGTACGTACTTGGCCTTGAGCGCTTCGATCTTCTCGGGGTCCGTCTCGCCGCGACCCTTTTCAAACTCCCGGCGGACGAGCTCACGGATCGCCTGGCCCTTCTTGCTCTATAGAAAGAGAGAGAGAGACATACACGTCCGCGCACTCTGTGAGTCTCTTGATGCAAGATGCGCCACCGGCGCACAACGTACGCTGCCGCCAATGTGCTTGGCGAGACGGAGGCAGTCGCGATAGAGCTGGGCATTGGCATCGTCATCGTCAGTCGCCTCCAATCGGCCGCGGCGTGGACGATGGCCACTTCCTCTGTCCTCTACCTGGATGGACGTCCGCGTGATCTGCGTCGAGCCGGCGGTCATCGTCGTCGTGGTCGTGCGGGTTTCGTCGCTTGATGATGGCCACAACCACTTGCGGGCATGTCAAAATGAAATATTAAAACGTCCGGCACGGTAAACCCCATCATGACCAACACGATGTAGCCATCTCGCGCTGGTTCGAAGGGTCGCATACGATCGACAGCGATGGGCGCATGCGGGTCCAAGGACATCGGCAGGGCCCCCGCGCGCGATCTCTCGCGGTGGGAGGCGCGCGAGGACGACGAAGGGACCGGGAACGCAGTGGATGATGTCCCCGCCGTCGAGGCGGTCGCCGAGTACCCGACGGAGCTGGCGCTCAACGCCGTCGCCGTTGTTCCCGGGGCCTCGTCCACCGGCGAGTGCCTCACGGGGTGGGAAGACGGTGGCGTCCGGCGCATCCACTGGCCGACGCGGCGCGTGCTCGAGACCTGGACGCCGCACTCCCGGGCGGTGAATCGCCTCGTGGTCGGGCGCCGCTATGGGACTGCCAGGGTCTACGCGTGCTCTCGGGACACGACCGTCTCGATCACCAACAGTGGCAGCGGCGGCAACAACGATGGTAGCGTGGAGACCAAGCGCTCGCAGCTCCTGCGGGGCCACACGCTCAACGTCTCGACCATCGCCGTCGACGACGATGAGGCCCGGTTGTGCTCGGGGGGCCGGGACACCCAGACGCTCCTGTGGGACCTCGCGACGGCCCAGATCACGGACCGGAATGCGCTCGCCCAGAACGTCATCACGTGCTCGGCGTGGCTCCCGGGGGAGGCCGTTGTGGTCCAGGGCAGCGAGGACCTGAGCGTCAAGCTCTGGGACGCCCGCGCGGGGCTCCGAGGGCCTCCAGCGCAGACGCTCCGGGGCTTTGTCTACTTTCCCCTGGGACTCGACGTCTCCCGGGATGGGCGCCACCTCGTGACCTCGAGCAAGGGCTTCAACGGCGTCGGGGGCGAGGCCCGGGTCTGGGACCGCCGCACGGGGCGGCAGCTCGGGCAGTGGGAGGGCCACCAGCAGGACGCGACGGCCTGCCGCTTCCTCGCCCCGTCACGCTTCGCCACGGCCTCCAAGGACGGGACCGTGCGGATCTGGGATCCCACCGCCCCCGGCGGCGCGCACCTGTGCGAGGCCCACGAGCCCAGCGGGGACATGTTCACGGGCCTGACAGTCGTCGACGACAACGCGGGTGGCGATCCCGAGAGGACCCTGCTCCTCGCGAGCACGTTCGTGGGGCGCGTGCACGCGCTGGTCTATGACGCCCACGCGCAGACGCTCACGAGCGTGCGCCGGGGACCAGCGGAACGGTAGGAACCATGAGTCGAGCCTAAATATACATGCGAATGCGACATCGTCCCGAGTTCCGATGCCTATTTGCTTGGGTTGCTGACAGTCCCGACACACGGCGGCGCAACGCAGGAACCCTCGTGGGGATCATGGCCAATGCCCTCCACGACTGCGCCGCGTACCTCAAGCAGTCGGTCCACGACTACGAGCGGCTCCTCGGGGCCTCGGTCGAGGGCGTGTGGCGGGCGCTCATGGCCTGCGTCGAGCGGCAGCTCCGAGGCCGTCGGGGCGTGAGCGTCGCCCCGCTGGGCAAATTCGCCATCGTCCGGGACGTGCAGCCCCTTGTGCTCGTGTTCCACCTCAGCGAGCGCTTCGCCAGCGCCCACCGGGTCGCATGGAAGCGCCCACCACCGGCACCGGTCACGCCGACGCCCGAGCTGAGCCTCTCGGTCGTCGGGAGCGAAGCCGGGCTCCCGCGGGACCAGGTCGCCAAGACCCTCGAGGCTGCACTCGAGTTCTGGGGCGCGCGGCTCCGTGCCGGCGAGGGCCGGGGCAAGATCCGCGCGGGCAGCATCGGGGCATTTACCCTCGACGGCCGGACGCTGTCGTTTGCCTTCGACCCGGGTTTCCTCAAGTCGGTGGCCACGACCGCGACAACGTCGGTGGTCCCGACGATGCCTACCGCAAAGGCGGCGGTGGTGCTCCGTCCGTCGTCTGCCTCTTCGCTTCCACGCGTCGTCTCGCCGGTCGCGCACGGCCAGAGCCCGCCCTCAAAGACGAGCGAGGAATCACAAGAGACCACGCACCGCCAGCGGGAGCTCGAGCCTCGTCGTCGCCATCGACATCGGCATCATCCAGGTCGGGACCGGCACGCCAAGTCCATGGGGCAGCTCGAGCGGGCCGTGGATGAGGCCCTGCGCGTGGAGCCAACGCCCGCGGCCGAGCGCCGCGTGCCATCTGATGTGCTCCCGCGCTTCCTCCTCCCGGATACCGCTACTCCACCGCCGCGCGTCAACGCCGCGGCTCTCGATCTGGCCTTTGCCCGGTCGGTCACGGAGCTCCGGGCCGAGATGGCCGACCGGACCCGAGAGGACGATGAGATCGCCCGGCGTACGCGAGCCACGCATCTGCGCTGCCTCCAGGAGCAGGCCGAGCGTGCGATCGCCCAGCGGGACCTCGACGCCTTCCTGAGCCAGCAGATCGCCCACAAGCGCGCCCAGGAGCAGCGCCAGCGGGCGGCATTGACGGCACCGACCGACTACGACGCCGTGCGGATCCTCCCCCGGGACCCGGTCGTCACGGCCGCCCAGCGGCAGGCGGCCAAGCTCCATCTCCGGCGGCGGCTGCACGCGCAGGTGGCCCTCCGGGAGACGCTCGCGAACGAGGACCGGGCCGTCGACCAGGCCGAGAGCGCGTACCTGCAGGCCCAGTTCCGTGCGGCGGCGGCCCTGGAGCTCGAGGCCCAACGGGCGCAGCAGCGGCGGACCCGGGAGGAGCTCCTCGGTGGCTGGGAACAACAGCGGGCGCTGCGGGCGGCGCAGCGCGAGGTGCTCGGGGTCGTCAGGCCCATGGGCACGCGGGAAACGAGGACACAAACCTAGCTAATATTATACCAATAGAGGTCGCGGCGTCTCTAGGCCGAGCCGTCAACTCGGCGGGGCCGCTCTAGCTGCGAAACTTGCCCCAGACGTGGAGCAGGACGACAAAGCCGACAAACAACAGGCACAGCACGAGCACCGTCGTGGGGCCGATCTTGAGGCCCGGCGAGTCGTCCGTGTAGAAGCGGAGGATGCCCGCCGAGCTGCCGCCCATGCCGCGGCCCGTGTTCTGCGACTTGGCAGCCCCGGCCGTCGGGCGTCGGCTGGCAACACGCACAAACACAACACGCGTGCAAAAGTTAGACATTGCTGTAATGCCTCGTTTCGCTTGCGTAGAGCAGCCCCCACGTACTTGCGGAGCGCACTGGCGGCGGCGCCCTCGCTGGCGGCCGTCGGGGCGGGCTTCTTGCCGGCCAATCCACTCTGTCCTGCGGCCTGCAGGGCACAAACCAACGCGCCACTGTCAGTGTCTGCGGTTCCGTCCATTCGGTTCCATCCACGGCCCCGTCGCCATGCGCACGCCGCAGCCACAACCACTCAGAGAGAGAGACACACACACGCGCGAGCACATACCATCTCGACGAGCGCTTAGTTGCTTGATCGGCGCGTTGCCTGCTGAAAAATCCAAACTATGGGCGAGGTCCAAAGAGACCGCAAGCGTAGCAACACCAAGTCGTGACAAAAAACCTCGGCCTCGGTGGGGGGGGATATTGGAAAGTCTTCCCCCATTAACCTCAGGTGCTGCCACGTATCATAATCGCGAGAGGGGAACTGGCTAAGTACGGTTGTCATTGCGCAGGCGAACTTGATGTGTCCCAATGCAGCAAGTATCTTTTCAAGTGACCGAAGGGACGGATGGTCCAACCATCAGGTCAATTCCAGTGAAATTCGCCTCATTTCACTGCAAAGCTGCACGAGATGACGGCTTGAGACAGCGACTGGGTCGGATGAGCCACTTGTTTTGGATTCGATTTGCTCGGCGCCCGATCAATCTAGGACTGTGTCGCATCTTGATCGAGCTGTAATATTGGGTCGCGCTTTCGGCCACCACCAACTCGGGCCAGGCATTCGGTGAACTGGCAACGGACACATGGAGTCTCTCTTCCACCGAGTCGTCATGTTGTTCATTCACACTCTATCCGCTGCAGCTCCTTTTGAAACACGAAATTGTTTGAATTTAGGCCACGTGATCGATCGTTTCCTACAAGATGTTTCTGGATCATGTTAAGAAATATTTTGCAATTTTCGTGTTAAGTGAAACAATATTTCCGGTTACGAGCAAATGCACTCGATGTGAGCACCATCATCCTGCATCATCGTGCCAAGGCCACGCACCGGGCTGAGGCATCGCCACCGACCACGGCCGCGCTCGCGTGAGGGGAACGATGACCGACGCCACCGCGGAGACGCTCCGCCGGGACCTCGAGGCGGCATTTCCGCCCGTGCAGTTCGCGATGGCCTACGGCTCGGGGGTGTTCACGCAGAAGGACCACGACAACAGCACGTCGATGATCGACCTGGTCTTCGCGGTCGATGACGCTGAGCGCTGGCATGCGGACAACCTCGCGCGGAACCCCTCGCATTACTCGTTCCTGCAGTATCTCGGTCCCAACGGGATCACGCGCGTGCAGGTGTGTGCCCTGGATGCACGCGGCACGCGCGTTGATTCTCGTGCCAGCTCGAGACGATGATCACGCTCATCATTTTGCTGCTGCTCTACCTCCAGGAGGACTACGGTGCCGGCGTCTACTACAACACCCTGGTGCGTGTGTGCGGCGACTAGTCTACGGATCGCATGGCTTGGACTCGGCCCTGATGCGATTCCCCGTGCGTCCATACAGGTTCCGCTGCCGTCGTCTGGAGCACACACCCAACGTCTGATTAAGTACGGCGTCGTCAGCACCGAGACGCTGTGCCGGGATCTCACCGACTGGACGACACTCTACCTCAGTGGGCGGATGCACAAGCCGGTAGGGGTTCTTTGGTGTTCGCTCGGACGGACGCTCTGTCTCGTGGCGCTCACATGACTCGTTTTGGGGTGCGATAGGTGCACATCTTATCGAGCAACGCGCAGCTCGAGGCCGCGAGCGCATTGAATCTGGACCACGCCCTGCACTATGCGCTCTTGTGCCTACCTGACAAGTTCACGCACACGGACCTCTTCATGGTGCGTTTTGTGCGCTTTGGAGGCCGTGCGACCGATGGACTCATCCAACCAAAACGGGGCGGCATGTAGAAAATCGCCGGCATCTCGTACCTCGGAGACTTCCGGATGACGTTTGGGGAGAACCCCAAGAAGGTCCGCAACATTGTCGAGGGCAACATGGAGGCCTTCCGCGAGGTCTATCGCCGCAAGCTCGAGGTTCGTTCTCGGGATCGTAAAACGCAGCAAACGCCAGTGTTATCGCAACGTTTAACGTTTGCTGATGAGTTGTTCGCCCCACTTGCAGCGCTCGCCGTTCGTCTCGCCGTCGATCCACGATCGTGAGGTCCTCGTGGCCAACACCCTCGACAAGGCCGCGCATCGGCAGCTGGTCGAGTCCCTGCCGGCGACGATCGCCCAGAAGCTCGAGGGTCCAACGGAGGTCACCGCCAAGCGCATCCAGCGGGCGGTGGCCTCCGTCGTCCACCGCTACAGTCGCTCGCAGAGCATCAAGGGCATCTTCACCGCCGGCGCGGCCAAAACGATCGTCTACGTGGCCCAAAAGCTCCAGCGGACATACTGGCGAAAGCGATAGAAACGGACAAAATGACCAATCCCGAGTCGGAATCGCCGATTATGGGCCAATCCGCGCTGGTGCTAGAACTTGCAATCTTGCTCATGTGGCATTTTTTTCAAACAAACTTGATAAGCAAGCAACAACATGCCACCGGTGGCGTTGTGGCACGCTGCCGTCGGCCTCTGGGCGGGGCTCGCGGTGCTCATGGTTGGGACGCTCTTCAACGGGCTCCTCCGCGCGCTGCTCGTCCACGGCAAGGTCCGCCAGGCCGCGCGGCTCCCCGGTGGCTGGCTGCTCCGCCTCGAGGTGCGTTTCGCGCACGTAATGCGACCCCTCCACACGTGACCTAGTGACGTGCGCCACGCGACGGTAGATCCCCAAGCGCGGCTGGACGTGGTTCTACCTCGCCGGGGCGGTCTACAATCTCGGCATCGCCGCGATCCTCGTCCTCTACCCGTCAGCCCCAAGGACTCAGCGGCTCCTCCACTGCCTGCAACCCGAGCTCCTAACAACGGCCCCGATCGTCGTCCGCGTCGAGATCGTCACGTTCATCGCCCTCATTGGGATCCAAGACACGCGCCGCTTTCTTGAGTCGGTATTTATCACCGAGTTTGGCGATGCCCGCATGCACGTTGCCCGTAAGTCGCTCCTGCCCGCAACGTCCGGAGTTGATGGTTGGTTGTACCTGGTGTAATTGAACTAAGGGCGATGTGTTGTGCTAAGTGCTCGTTGCCGGACTCATTCACTACCTCGGCATCGCGCCGTCGCTGCTTGTTGACCCCGTGGCCGCGAGCCCGGGGTCGATGAACTCGTGGAAGATGGTCCCGGGCCTTATGCTCTTTGCCTTTTGGAGCTACCAGCAATATCGCCTCAACCTCCTCCTCGCGCGGCAGAAGCGCGCCAACGGCGGCCGCCACATCATACCCCGGGGCGGCTGGTTCGAGCGCATCCGCTGTCCGCTGTACACCACCGAGGTGCTCATCTACATGGCATTGGTGCTCGTGGCCCCCGAGAGCTCCCTCGCCTTCGTGATCTTCGCGTGGGTGCTCCTCAACCAGTCGATCTGCGCGCACTACGCGAACGTCTGGTACCTGCAAAAGTTCCGCGACGAGCAGCTCGCCCCGTGGGTCCTCTTCCCGCGGCTCTGGTGATAATATACAGGAGCACAGGAGTTACTGCGGTGGTATCTAGTCAGGTGTGTCAGAGTTGTCATTCGATATTGCTCGGCGTTTTAATTGCTTCGCTGCTTCTTCTTCGACGGTGGCCCGTTCGATTTGGTCTCGCCGTCGCTATCATCGTCCTCGTCCTCGTCGTCGTTGTCGGTGGCGTCCGAGTGCGACCGCTTCGCGGGCTGTGGTCCGGGGGCATCGGAATCATCATCGTCGTCGTCGTTGTCTTCTTCTTTCTCTTCCTCCCCCTGCTCTTGCTCCTCGCCCTCGTCCTTCTCGCTCCCGCTTTCGTACTTGCGGGCCTCGTCCTCATCGGCCCAAACGTCCCGACGCGCAGCTGGTACCTTCTTCGTGCTCTCGGCGGCCGCGGCCTCGGCCTCCTCACGGGCGATCTGGATCCGCGCGAGATGCTGCCCGTACTTGTTCCCAAAGATGTTGTGGTAGCCCCCGGGGCCCGAGGCGCAGCCCCGGCAGCCGCTGTGCTTCTCCTGGATGACCTGGTCGTCCGAGAGCTGCTGCCGGGGGACGCGGCAGATACTGACGGTGCCGTAGTTGAAGTTCTTGGGGTTGATCGCGTAGGTGCTGCAGAGGCGCTCGTAGCCGGGCTTCTTCCACTTGGCGATGAGGTTCGCGTCCACGAGCTTGTGCTTGAGGCAGTACTCGTACACGTCCCGGGAGATCCGGGCGTGCTTGTAGTACATGTCATAGACGTAGCGGCTCCGCTGCCAGTTGATCTGCTGCACGGGCCACAGGGCCTCGCACTGGCGCTTGCCCTCGTGGGGCTCGCTCATGCGCTCACGGAGCTCCCGCTCCAGGGCCTCGAGCACCGGCGCGATGTAGTCAAAGCCCTCCGGGGCCTTGCGGCTCCGACTCGCCCGCCCCCACTTGGACATGCTCCTTGTTCGCAAGTGATTGGAGAGATCACAACAAGTAAACGTACTTTGTCGAGGACTGTACTGTACCTCTTCACCCACTGTGTCCTCAATTAAGTTAACTCATGGCCATATCCACCACGGTCGGACGCAACCGGAGAAACATCAGGAGCCGCCGATGGCGCCACCCGAGGCGGTCCGCGGTGGCGAGCAGCGCCCCCCGGAAGCTCGCGCGGCGGTGGCGGTGGCGGATGAGATAGAACACGACCGTCTCGTCCGCGGCGTCCAGTTGTAGTGCCGCAAGGTCCACGGCGAGCGACGATGGCCGCGAGGGCTCGGTCGTCTCGACGAGGAACCGAAAGATCTCGAGATTCCGGGCGGCCGCATTGAGAATATCCGCCGACACGTGGCGGTAGCCGATACGCCAGAGGAACTCGACGACCGGGAGGGAACCGCTCGACACCGCGCGGTCCAGGAGCCGCGTGTTGCTCCTCACGGCCTCGGGGAAACGCGCCATCAGTGCCTCGAGCCACGAAAGTTCGCCCTCGGCCGCCGCGTACATGGCGATTTCACCAAAGTCCACGAGCTCCGCGCAGCGCCCGTCGTCGAGGAGCCAGTCGAGCGTCGCCTGCGTGAGCCCCGTGGGCTCCATCGACCACTGACTGGGGTCGTGGGTCCCATAGCGACGGCAGCCCTCGGGGCAATGGCCCACGAGCCACTTGGCCACGTCCAACTTGCGGTAGAAGATTGCATCGTCGAGCAGCGTCGGCTCAATCGGCTCGCGGGTGCCCAGGAGTGATAGCAACTCGAGTCGATCGTAGTAGACGGCGGCCCTTCGCGCGCCCGCTAAGGAGAACTTGGGGTCCCCTCGATAGGGATCGTCGTCGCCAAGACGAAGGAGCAGCGTGAGAAACTCGGCGTCATTGTGATGCATGGCGTAGATTGGCCACGTGAGTGGTTGGGATTGGCCAAGGGCACCGGGAACGTGCGGGCGCTGGTAGGCGCCACGGGCAAATTCGACCGTGGGAACCCACACGGGGGCGTCATGCAACAACACCAGCGGCCGCGCGAGGTCATTGCTGACCGCGCCGCGCGTGGCCTTCGTCGATCGCAGCTGCATGATCCGTTGGACGAGATCGTCGCGATGACCAGCGAGGCCCTTGGCGTATTGCATCGTCCGGTCCAGACACTCGTTGGTGCCAATGCTCGCGAGAAACGCCAGGTTCGGAGCCAGGCCGTCGTGCCAATTGTCCATGATCTCTCGCATGGCCGCCGACACGTCGATCTCTGAGCGCGACTGGCCCTGGCTCACGGCGACAATCGCGTAGAGCCACGCCGGTGCCTCCAGGGCCGCCGCGTGCAAGGCCAGGGGAACCAACTCCCGCCTCCCGCACTCGTCAATGAGAAATCGAATCGTCGCAAGACGAAATGTCCGAGCCCCGAGCTGCATGGCGTCGGCGGCGCCATCCGTGTCGTCGTCGCAATTGTGCCGACGTCGAAGGACCCTCCAGACGTCAAATACACCGGCCAGCAGGAGCGCGGGCATCATCGCGACGTCGTCAAAGAGATCGGGGCGCTGCTCGTGAATTCGATCCACAATGCGCGAGTGAAGACGGTCAACCGTGTCGGTGAAGGCGCCTTGAGGCGACGCGAGAAACGCCGCGGCGTTCGTCACGATCGCGGTCGTGCAGAGTTGCGGATACTGCATCATGAGGAACGCCAGGACCTCGAAATGCCCATAACTCGCGGCATCCTCCAAGGCCGTCGCTGTGCAACCCTCCCGCCGATGTCGATGGAGGAACTCGACAATGTCCAGTCGGCCGGCCCTCGCGGCCGTGTCCATCGCGGCCGTCGTGCAGCCTTCGGTGCGATTCGCATGCAGGAACGCGACGACCGTGAGGTGGCCGTTCCCCGCCGCGTCGTCCATGGCCCGCGGGGTGCAGCCCTCGCTGCGATGGCGATGGAGAAACGCCACGACGTCCATGAGCCCGCTGCCCGCGGCGGCGTCCATGGCGTCGGTCGTGGCGCCCTCGGATCGATGCGCATGGAGGAACTGGACGACATCGAGGTGGTTCTCGCCCGCGGCCCCATCGAGCGCCGCCGTCGTGCAGCCCTCGGATCGATGCTCGTGGAGAAACCGGACGACGTCGAGGTGCCCGGACCTCGCGGCCCGATCCATCGCCGCCTTGGAGCACGGCGCCGCGACGTGTTGGTGGAGGAAGCGGACCATCGGGAGGTTCCCAATCGCCGCGGCCTCGTCCATCGCCGTCGGGTCCTCGATGGCGACGGTGCGGGCCTTATGAAGATAGCGCAAGGTCACCATGTCCCCCGCGCGAGCAACGTCGATCGGGAACGCGGGGCCCAGGGCTCGGGGCGATGGTCGACGAGGAAGAGCAGCACGTCCACGTGCATCGCGGCCCACGCGCGCCCATAGCTCAACGGCGAGCAGCCCCCCGAGAGGTCGTGGGCGTGGAGGTACTGGATGAGCTCGAGGTCCCCGGCGTCCGCGGCCTGGTCCATGAGCCCCGTGGGCAGCTCGACGGGGAGATGCGCGTGGATCCAGCGGACCAAGGGCAGCTCCGCGCTGCCTCGGCGGCGTCGGCGCCGGCGGAAGATGCGTCGGAGGTCCGCGGTGCGGACGACGTCGGCGGAGGCAAGGCCATGGGCTCGGAGGAGGTCGAGGATCGTCGGGTCGCCGTCAAAGGCCGCGAGGGCGCGCTCGAGGGGCGAGGGGCGACTCAGGCTCGACGGCACGATGCCCCGCGTCACGAGCCACGAGGTCATAGCCGGATCCGGGAGCTCGATGGCCGCGATGAGCGCGTCACCGAGTTCCAGGCGTTCGAGCTGCGTTGTGCGGGGGCCAATGGCGAAGGGGTTGGCCACCCACCACGCGGCCTCTTGCGCGAGCGCGAGGAGCCGCCGGTCGCCGGTCCGCACGAGCAGCGTCCCGAGTCCCCGGAGTTCCCAGGGCGCGGGCGCGCCAAAGGCCCCGCCGTCCACGAGCTCGTCGCGGTGGTCGCGGAGGAAACGCCCGAGCGCCCCGGCCATGCCGCTCTGGAACGCCGTGATCCGGCGGAGCAGCACGGGCGTCGCCAGCACGACGGCGCCCGCGTTGGCCACTGCCGGCGTTGTGGATGTCGTCGTCATGGCCGCCGGGTTTGGTGCGTCGTCGTTTTCGCAGTGGGGTGAATAGATTTATGGTTATGGTTGTTCGCGAAGAAACGGCGCTCGTGCGTGGGCGACCAGTTCGGCCGTCGCGGAGAGGAACGAATGGAACGAGCCGTCCGTACGACTCTGCATCCGGTGGATCCCTCTCCTCGCTGGGATCGGGCGCATTGAGCGGGTCACACTTGACGCTCGACGCTCTTTCTTGGATGATCCGATACACGGTATCATGATAGTACGAGGACGTCCCCGGGGCATTTCATGTCGAACGCCAGGCCGTTCCCGCCGCAGTGCATCTCGTGAGTCTCACGGGGGCCAGTCTCACACGTCCGCCGACGGCCTCGTGCTTGGTCCCAAGCCTGACGCGACCAGACGCCTCTCCACGGACCCAGGGACGTCGTCGTCGACCATGCTGTTGAAGATGTGCTCGAGGGAGGTCCCCGCGACGCAGTACTCGTCGATCCCGAGCGCCTCCCGCTGGGCCTCGAGGGCCTCGAAGAGCGCCTTGGGTCGACGCCCGGCGCCGGTCGAGGGATCGACGAGCGGGACGTGGTACCGACGGTAGTGATCGTGGGCCTCGATGAGCACAATCCCCGGGAGGCAGCGCTCGAGTCCCTGCGTCAGGTGCTCGACGCGATCTTCACGAAGCCACCACCGGCAAATGGCCTCGAGGGGCCACGTCGCGAGAGTCGCGGCCGCCATCGCCGTCGTCGTTGAGTGTGCCCCCAGCCACTCGCGCCCGCGATCCGGGCGCCCCAGGGCTTCGGCCAATGCAACGACCTCGGTCGCCGTCAACTGCATCGCAGAGCGCGTTGTGGGCGACAGCGCGTCCGGGAACGGTCGTCGATCCCGGAGGACCGCGTCCAGGGCCCCGAGCTCGGCCGCCGTTGCGTCGATGCGGAGCCGGAGGTCGACCGTGAAGCCCTGACCAAAGCGCTGCCGGAGGTGCTCGATGGTCCCGAGGCCCCGCAGGCGCCCACGGACGAGGATCCCGACGCGGGAGCACAGTGCCTCGCACTCCTCCATGCTGTGGGTCGTCAGGACGATGCTCGTGCGCCGCGCCCGCCGCGTGGCCGCGAGGACGTTCCACATCTTGCGGCGGGCGCTGGGGTCCATGCCCGTCGAGGGCTCGTCGAGGATGACGATCGGCGGCGCCCCGAGGAGCGCGAGGGCCGTCGAGACCTTGCGCTTGTTGCCCCCGCTGAGGCCCCGCGTGAGCTTGTCCCGGTACTCGGTGAGCCCCAGGAGCGCGATCTTGTCGTCGACCTCTCGGACGAGGTCCTCGCCCGTGAGGCCCTTGAGGCCCCCGTACAGCACGAGCTCCTCCCGGACCGTCAGGAGATCGTGAAGCGCGTCAAACTGCGGGCAGTAGCCAATGACCGGCGCTGGTTGTTGCTGTTGTTGCTGCTGCTGCTGATGAAGACGCTGGCCGGCAACAAGGACCTCCCCATGGGTCGCGCGAAGTTGGCTCGTGAGGAGCTTGATCGTCGTCGACTTACCGGCGCCGTTGACCCCGAGGTACCCAAAGCACTCGCCCCGAGGGATCGCGAGACTGAGCTCGTCGAGGGCCACGCGGTCGTCGGCGTAGCGGTGATGCACCTGGCGGAGCACGATGGCGTGGTCAGAGTCGATGGCCCGATCGGCAACGCGCTGGCGCTCGGCAACGAGATCCTCGTCCTCGGCGTGCGACTGGCTCGATCGACTTGGAGGCCACGTCTTGGCCGTGGCCGATGACTCGGAACGACGACCGCGGCGGCGCTTGGAGGAGGAGGAGCACAGGCGACCGGGGGTGCCGCCGTCGAGGCACCGTCGATCGCGGCGCTCCAAGAACAACACGAGCGCCGTCATCCCCACGGCCTCGACGAGCAGGTAGACGATCGGCGCCAGCGCGACGTCGACGTCCAGGGCCCCCCGCACGCAGCAGCCCGGGGTCCTGCGGTTCCAGCACGCCGGGCACCGGGGGTCCTTGCCAAAGCCCACAAAGAGCCCCATGAAGGACGCCTGCGGGTTGGCCGTCCGCCCGGCCCCGTAGAGGGAGCCCCGGGTGATCTTGCGCGTCGCGAGCTCGTAGATGCCATTGTTGAGCGCGTACCCGGGGAAGAGCAGGAAGAGCCATCGGAGGTAGTCCCGGTCCAGGGCCGAGAGCGTGAACCCCGCTGCGCCGCCGCCGCCGCCGCCCATGCGGAAGTCGACGACGCGGCACAGAAACGAAAAGATGCTCAGGAGCCCCCCCGAGGCGAGGCCAAAGACGAGCATCGAGGTCTGCGCCGCCGCGTGGCGCTCAAAGCGGCGGGCGTAGAGATACGACATGGGGACGACGCACCACGCGTGTCCGAGGACCAGCAGCGCGACCCCGAGGACCTCGACGGGGGCCCCGAGCGCCCGATGGGCGAGCGGGAGGACGACGATCGCCGTCGCGGCCGTGACGGCGATGACCGCGAGGTCGTGCGTGTAGTTGGCCCACACGTAGCTCTCAATGCGCATGCCCGAGATGAGCTGGAGGGTCTTGCTGTCCTGCGCGGGGTCCTTCTCCTTGACGACAAAGGCCACGAGCGCCGCGGGGACGAAGGCAAACGCGAGCATGACGAGCATCGACACGAGAAACGCATTGAGCGCGACCTGGAGCTTGGCCCCGTTCCGGCGCATGCACTGGTCGTTGAAGCACGCGGGGGGCGACGTCGTCGTCGTCGGGGTCCGGGTCGGGCACGTGCTGCACGCGTAGAGGGGGCTCCGGTAGTCGGCGGCCTCGCAGCACACGGCGGCGTCGCAATGGACGAGTCCCAGTGCGCAAAAGCCAAAGTCCCGCGTCTCGCAGCGCTGGCGGAGTGCCTCGGGGAGGACATTGCCGGTGGCGTTGGTGTCCGTCGCCGGGCAGCTCGCGCGGGCCTCGGCGCTGGGCAGGGACGTGGCGTAGTCGGGGAGGAAGCTGGCGACGCGGATCTCGGGGAGCGCGAGCAGGAGCGCGAGGACGAGCAGGGGGATGCCGATGGCATTGAGCAGGGCCTTGGTGTCCCGGCGGCCGATCCACAGGCGCTTGCGGAGCAGGAGGCGATACTGGGCCCACCCGGACGGGGCTGGCGGGGGCATCGGTGACGTGGCCGTGCCGTGTCGTGTCGTCACGAGGGACTTGACGTCGTCGCGGTCGTCGTCGTGATCGTCAAAGTCGTCGCCCTCGCGGGCGATGCGCAAGAACACGTCCTCGAGCGTCGTCACCGAGAGCCCATAGGCCCGGAGGCCGAGGGCCCCGAGGTTGGTCTCGAGGGCATCGAGGAGCGCGGGGAAGCGGCTCGACGCGGCCGTCGGGAGCTGAATGACGAGCTCGGCCCCGGCGTCGCCCGAGCACGTGGCCTCGGGGACAAACTCGCGGACGAACGCGAGGACCCGCTCGGCCGTGGCCTGTTCCTGATCCTCCTGGTCGTTGGCGTCCGCGTCGTCGTCTGTGACGGCGGCCCGAAGCAGCGTGAGGTTGTAGCCCGCGCCGTAGCGATGCTTGAGGAAGAGCGACGTGCCGACGCAGCGGAGGCGCCCACGGCTGAGGATGGCAATGCGGTCCCCGAGGATGTCGGCCTCGTCCATAAAGTGCGTGGTCAGGACGATCACGCGCCCCTGGCGCTGGCGGCGGAGGAGCTCCCAGGTGAAGCGGCGCGAGTACGGGTCCATGCCCGACGTGGGCTCGTCGAGGAACACCAGCGGGCTGTGGCCAAGCAGGGCGATGGCGACGCTGAGCTTGCGGCGCTGGCCCCCCGAGAGAGCCCGGGCGCGCACGCGACGCGAGCCCGTCAGCCCGACGTCCTCGAGCATGGCGTCGATGGTCCCGGACACGTCGTCCGCGGGAACGAGCTTGATCGTCGCGAAGAAGCGCAGGTGCTCGTCGACCGTGAGCTCGGGGAATTGCACGTCGTGCTGCGGGCAGACGCCCATGAGCCGCCGGAATTGCGAGGTGTCCCGTCGAAGGGAGAGCCCGCGGATCGTCGCATCGCCCGTGGTCGGGGGCACGAGCCCCGTGAGCATCGAGAGGGTCGTGGTCTTGCCGGCGCCGTTGTGCCCGAGGAGCGACGTGATCTGGCCCGCGTACAAGGTCAGCGAGAGGCGATCGACGGCCGTCCTGGGGGCGCCGTCGGCGGTGGCGAAGACCTTGGTGAGCTCGCGGAGCTCGAGGCACGCGCCCTCGCGAGTCTGTCTCGAGAGGTCGGCGCCAACGGGCTCGATCACGGCCGCGGGGGCCTCGTGGATGGTGAGTCGGGCGGCAGCATCGTCGTCGTGCATGGGCACGTAGTTGCTTGTCGACTTGTCATCGCCGTCCGCCGGCGAGACGGGCATCGGCGACGATGAGACTGCGGCGGTGCTGGTCGTGGTCTTGGGCGAGGACACGGGCGACGCGGGGGTGCGCCATCGGAAGATAAAGTACCAGGGCTTGCGGATCCCGTACTCCTGCGGGAGGACCTGCTCGAGGTACCAGCCGAGGACCAGGAGGACGACGGCATCGAGCAGGAGCACGAGGCTCATGGCCGTGGCCGTCGGGACATTGGCCAGGGCCGCGGCCTGCTCGGCGGCCTGGAGCTGGGCGGTCATCGAGTGGGCAAAGCCCGTGCCGAGCTGCGCCCGCCGGAGCAGATCGTCGACGGCGAGGGCAAAGGCCGTCGGCGGGGCCAGGATCGCGGCCGTGTACTTGGTCGAGAGCGTCTTGGGCTGGACGGCGAAGAAGGGGAACGCGAGGAGCAGCCACGCGAGCACCGAGACGATCGCCGCCGTCCGGGCCCGGCGGAACCACGGCGCGAGGGCGACGGCGAAGGCCGCGATGGCGACCTGGAGCGACCCAAAGAGCAACACGAGCGTCGCGTACGGGGCCGTGGGGAAGACCCCGCCGAACTTGAGCGCCGCCGCCAGCACCAGCACGAGCGGGAGCGTGAGGACCGCGTGCGTGAGTCCCGCGGCGGCGAGGAGCGCGGCGTCCGAGAGCCCGAGGATCCGCAGGAGCTCGCGCATCCGCAGCTCCTTGTCCTGGACCAGGGCGGCGGTCGTCGACGAGACGAACTTGACGAGGCTGAGGAGGAAGAAGAGCCCGACGACGCTCTGGCCGCTGGCGTAGAAGGAGCGCATGGTGGCGTTGGGGGCCCCGAGGTCCGTGGGGTCGAGGGGCGAGAGGCCCACGCAGACCAGGGACCCGGGAGAGGCAGAGGCAGTGGCGTCGGACGTGGGGCGCGGGTGGTCGCGGCGGCGGCCGAAGAGCGCGTCGAGGTTGGCGAGGACGACGAGGGCCCCGACAAAGAGCAAGGGCAGCGACTGCTCGAGGACGAGCGCCAGCGGGCGTCGGCGACGGAGGAGGAGGTTCTTCCAGAGGAGATTGCCGAGCTGCCGGGTCATGCGGCCGCTCCACGCCCCTAGGGCCGTGAGAACTCCGTTCGTGCGCGTCGTCGATGGTGGTCTGGTGGTGGCGGTGGTTGTCGTCATTGGTGGTGCTGATACTGGCGATTCCTTCTCCTGTCGTGACGGTCGTCGACGACGATGCGCCGCCCACGCGCATGCAAAGGCGAGCAGCGCGATCCCAACGAGGCTCGCGGCGAGAACGAGGAGGTTCCGATCCGCGGGGGCCATGCCGCATTCGTGGTTGGTGAACGCGAGGCTGGCGTCGAGCACGCGCTTGCACTCGACCAGCGCCGCGCTGCTGCTGCTGTTAGTGGTGTTGGCGGTGGTGAGCGAGCATGCGCGGAGGCGTATCGTGGCGTCGCAGCACGAGGCCGAGGCCCGGAAGAGCGGCGAGGCTGACGTGCACCGCAGCGCGCAGACGCCCATGGCCCCGAGATCGAGATCCTCCGGCGCGCGGGCCCGGATGGCCGCGGCCACGAGTCCCTCGGGGGTCGACGTGTTCTCGAGTTGCGACGGCGGCGCGTGCGTGGCGTTGAGGGCGAAGAGCCCCGAGTTCATGACGCACAGCGCGTAGGGCACGTCCGCGGCGACGATGGTCCGCACGCAGTCGGTTAACGTCGAGAGCGCGGCGGTCGCGGCGCTTGAGGGCGTCGACGTGTCATCGGCCGTGGGCGTTGGTGTCGGCGTGGGCGTTGGCGAGTTCATGAGCCCCACGGACGCAGTCGGCGACTACTTGTTCCCATGAACGGACGCGAGGGCGCAGGGCGACGACGACGGCAGCGCAGAGGCGCAGGGGCTCTTGTCGAGTGATGATAACGTTGGCACGTGGTGCATGTTGGGGGGTTCTGTGTGGTTCTTGGGGTGACGAGGCATGTGGTCAGTTGTGTGGGAGCGTCGCATTTTGGAGATGTGCCACCTGTTTTTTGTCGAATATTGCATCGAATTTTCAAAATACAGCTAATTGCGGTTTCAAATGTGAGGCACTAACGTTCTGTTCGCTTTCGGATTACTGTATCCCATTGATGATCGCTTTTGGCTGAGCCATGTTGCGAGATCCGAGCAGGCTCCATTTCATCCAGGCCAAAGGATCAAGGTGGCGAGTCTCACCCAGCGAACAACCACCATGCGCCAACGTGCCACAGTTGTTGACCCGCCAAGAACAATCGCTTGTGGTTGTTTCATTTCACAGCAAGCAAGTTGGTGAATCAGCAATCCGCTCTCAGTCTCTGCTGATTGGTCCCTATTTCTCACCAATCCTGTGCCTTGATTCATCAACGCTTTACGGTTCAGTCAACCCTGGACCGGTTCGCTTGCCTCCCTTTGAACCGGCCCGATTCCGTCGGTTCACATATAATTGGTGTTCAGTTGGTGTGGCACGAGCTCGGACACTCCTGTTGTGGGGCAGCGCCCTCATGCCTTTGGTGTCGCGCCCGGCGGAAAACGACGACGAGGAGCCAAAGCGGGAGCGATGAAGGTCAACGTGAACATGAACAAGACCTACCGGGAGGTCGTCGCGCGCTTCGCGAACCCGACGGAGAAGCTCACGCACAAGCAGACGGTCACGCGCCTCTACAAGCAGTCGCTCAAGACCCTCGACAGCTGGATCATCGACCGCCGCCTCTGGAATGAGGAGGCGACCAAGATCCGCGCCGAGTTTGACCAGCACAAGGGGCTCGACCCCCACTCGGGGTGCGTGCATGGTCCTTGCGCGCAACATCGGAGAACTGCGCGGGCCGCTGACGTGCGTTTCGTTTCATTGTTTGCAGCCTCACGAAGCGCCTCGTCCGCGAGGCCCAGGAGAAGGTCGAGAAGTACACGCACCCGGATCGCTACGTCTTCAACTACATGCCCGGCGGCACGCGCTTCATGCGCAATGCCCCGATCCCCCTCGACGTGCGTTGTGTTGGTTGTGGACACGGCGCGATGGGTGTGCTCACTGGGCTCGTGTGTGTGCAGGTGTGCTTCCCGGATGGCATCCCGGAGGGCGAGGAGGTGTCGCCGCTCGAGGCCATCAACATCGACATGACGCCCTTGCCCGCACGGAAGGGCGTGTTTGTGGACTTTTCCAAGAAGGGCTACGACTAAATGGACAGCCGACCGCCGGTCGTTTGTTCGTAGGTGCTGTGTGGTGTAAGGTGGGCAGGTCCCCATGTGCGATGCCACCCCCACCGCCAGCAACAGCAATACGAATCACACAAAGAACAATGAAGCGGCAGCGACGAGGAGCATTCTGATGTGGTGTATCTGCCTGCCTCTCGGCGGATCTACGAGCTGTCGAGCTGATCGCAGATCCGGGACTTGGTGATGGCCGTGTTGAGCCCAAAGTCGCGATAGCGGAAGCCATTGAACGAGTTGGTGAAGGTATTGGGGCGGCTCTTGCGGTCGATCTCGACCTTGACCTGGGACTTCTCGACGCCCACCTCCCGATTGCTAAGGTACGAGCACGGCTCAACTCTCAGTCCATTTTCCCCACTGAGGCATTGGGGTCACGTACCTCGTCGCGTATAGCGGATGCTCCGGCCGAGCCTCAGAGATGGAGCGTGTGTCGACGGGCGCTGGGAGGATCTCTTCGGGGCTGAGGGCGTATTCGTGCGGGGAGGGCACGTCCACGGCCTTGACTCGAACGACCCCCTTGTCGGCGACCTCTGCAGGCGTCGGAAACAATCAGTTACTCGATTTCCCGAGTAGCAAACACCACCGCAGCCGCGTACCCCTCTTCAAGGTCAGTTTGTCCATGCGCTGGCTCAGTCGGGACTGCTCAAAGGCCCGGACGCCGTCGCCGAGGGCCTGGGTCGTCGTCTGATACATAAAGTCCTTGAGGGTGTTGGTCGACGATGGCTGCAGCTGCTGCTGCTGCTGTTGGTTATCACTCGAGAGCAGCCGCGGGGCGTCAAAGGCGACGGGCTCCTGGAGGTTGATGCCGACGATCCCCGAGCTCGTGGTCATGAACGGATTCGACGACCGCCGCGTGTGGTGGATCGACGAGCCCCGCGAGACCATCGTGGCCTTTGTCGAGAGAGACCCAGAGCGACTGCTTCTCAAGAATCACTGCGCCAATCGAGGGCCCACGCGTCGATCATCCCCACTCGGGCGAGAGTGCAGAGCGCGGTAGGATCAGACCCCACAATGCCATTTTATCCCTCGCTATCTTTGGCTCAGACGGTGGTCGGCATGCGCCAACTATATATTTTATCATGCAGATCGCCGACTCTCGATCGATCGACTCTTCATTCGTCTATCTAACAACTAATGCTGCGCCGCTAACACGCTCACTCGGCGTCGAGCAGAGCGTCCAGGGCCTTGGCCATGTTGAGAATCTCCGACTGGAACTCGCGCTCGTCGCCCTCGAGGGCCTCGACCTGCTCAATGCGCGCGGCGAGGCGGTCCTCGACCCCATATTCGGGCCGCTTGACGGCCGTCAGGAAGTAGACATCGGTCTGGGCAAACTCGGTCAGGGCCTCGAGGGCGCTCTCGCAGAGATCCACGTCCTCCTGGGCAATGAACGCGGCGACCGCGGGCACGTAGAAGCCGGCGTTGAGGACTTGCTGGGCGGTCTTAATCGAGTTCCGAATCAGATAGCGGAGGAAGAAAAGCGACTTGCGCTGGAGGCGGATGTCCCGGCCCGCCTCCAAAAAGGACTTCAAAACCATGAGCCCATTGCACTGGTCCGAGAGGAAGCGCGCCTCGGCGGCCTTGTGGTGGCGGACGAGACACGAGATCGCCAGGAGGGCCTTAACCTGGCAAGTGGTGTCCTCGTGTGCGGCGAGTTCACACAGAACCTCGACGAGGCCTGCGGCGACCGCGGCGTCTTGGCAAAATGGGTTGTTCTGGACAACGACCGAACACACTTCGGCGGCGAAAGCCCGGGTCGATGGCCGTGGGTGGCCCTGCATCAGCCGGATCATGACTGCGAGGCCGTCCATCTTAACAAAGTTCATGGCGTTGTCGATCTGGTCGACGCGCACGAGGAGCTCATCAAGCAGGGCCTCGCGGTACTCGGCCAGGTCCTCCTCCGAGACCTTCTCCTCTCGGTCGGTGATCTCCTCGCCCTCCTTGGCAAAGACCACGAACGGGTGCTCGCCGTCGAGGATCCGGAGGATCTGCTTGACACGTTCCGTCTCGTCGATCACGGCCTCCCGGAGGACCTTGTCGAGGAACTCGCGGTCCTCCGCGGACATCTCCCGGGCCTCGGACGGGGCCGTGCCGTCATTGTACTTCATGCTCCAGCGGAGGAGCCCCAGCCACTTGTTCGGGTCGGCCATGGTGATATCGGATGAGCGTTGTGGGAATGATGTCGTGGGCTGGAGTGTCGATGATGGCCAAGGAAACCCAACCAGACCGGGAATAGTGCACCCGGAGATACTATTTGATTCTCGAACCTTCCTGAAAAATCGAGAAAACATTGGGAAACAGATTACCGGTATGGGACCGGTCCGTAAAACAGATTCAACTGCACCAGCCATCAAGGTGTTGATCCGCATATCGGGATCAAAATGCTGTGCCGACCCCGGATCCCTACTGCTGCGCGTACCGTGACGGCGATGCCTCATCGCCGCGCCAGGCACCACCATGTGGCGAACCAAGAGATCCTCGACCTCCTCCGCAACCGAACGAGCGCCAAGTCGTTCTCCGCCGAGCCCGTCCCGCAGCCTGTGCTCAAGGAGATCCTCGAGCTAACTCAGGTGCCGTCAACGATGCGCATGATGCGAGCTCACATCCCTCACAGTATCTGGACACCTGCGACAGCGCGCTCCATCGGGTTTCAATATGCAGCCATACGCGGTGGTACTCGTCCGTGAGCAGGCCGATCGCGAGCGACTCGCGGACGCGATGCTGGCCTCGAACGCCCGCAAGGTCCGCGAGAGCCCTGTCGTGGCCGTCTTTGCCGCGGATCTTGGTGCGTGCGTGGCCCAACGTCCCTATGCACTGTACCGCAGTGACTGATCATCGCGTTGGCGTTGGGCAGAGCCGAGTCTCCGGGTGCCGCATATCCAGCGGATGATGCAGGCACATGGCGCCACCGCCGCCGACGTGCAGAACCTTCCATTGTTCCTACGACTGTTCTCAGGCGAGGGCCAATTGGCCAATGGCGTCCGCTCGGTAATCTCGACGGTCATGTCTCCGCTCCAGGCGGTGCCCACACCGGTCCCGGGGATCGCGTGGTCGTTTAAGCAGACGGCGTTCGCGGCGTCCGCGTTCCTGCAAGCGGCGCACGCGCATGGGCTGGCGACGTGCCCCATGGAGGGCTTCGACCAGGAGCGGGTCAAGGTCGCCCTCGACATTCCCGATCGCTACGCCGTGCCGGTGATTATCAGCTGCGGTTACCCCACGGCCCAGGAGGCCACGAGGCCCCCAACCCCGCGGCTCGCACCAGCGGAGGTGTTCTTTGACGGCAAGTTTGGTCAGTCAAGTGCGGGGATCTTTGACGATGGCGATTCGACCAGCGAATCTCATTGAAAGACAAAGCGAGTTTGGAGAGCGTCCTAATTGCAATTTTAGTTATAACTGTCTCCATATTGGCGAGTTTTGGTGTTTGCAGTTTTGCGTCCCACACTGGCCTTGAAGTCGAGCCGAGTCCCTCTCATCACGCTCTCCCATATCCTCCCAGAGTGCTTCATTTGCAATCTCTCGATGACCAGGAGCTGTTGATCCGATGCTGCAGCCCACGATCTCTCGTCTCGCGACATGTCAGGTGTACGTTCGGGCATCAACATCAAAAACCACAAAGGCCGCTGGATTATGTGTGGTTTACCTTTTTCAACCCGCCAATCACTATCGACCATGGGATCCCCACCATGGCGGGATCCGTAATCATCAGCATTTGTGACCAATATTAACACCTCTTGAGTGGTTTGAATGCCAATTTTAGCCGTTCAGTTTAGTGAATCGGCACCCGTCAGTCGCCTGTGACGTGGTGGCGTTGTAGGATTTGACACACAATCGTGGGACCTCGATCTCTTGACACTTGCATCCTGCGTGTGGTGTGTGATGAGGGTGTAACCC
>JAADYI010000244.1:0-23181 GCA_023338185.1 Lagenidium sp. CBS 127285
CAGGTCACGCTGGAGTTCGCACGCATCGGAGCGAATCAAAAGAACCAGGCCACGGTCCAGGGATCCATCAGTGGGTGGAAACTCGGACTGTGGTGTTGTCGGTGGGTGCTCCCTGGGTTAATTCCAGAGTTCGCTCTACCACAGTACCTTCGGGCTGCCTCGCGTGCGTATTGGCGAGGTGGTTCGAGTGATGGGTCCGAGATACGCATGGCTGCGTGCAAATTGGGCGACGGCGCGCGTGGAATCGGCAACGCGTGCGGACGTGGCCCGCCGGAGGGTTAGGGCGGTAGGCCCACCGCGTGCAGACGAAACCTAAACGAACAGTTGGAACGTAAAGCTCACGGCGACGCGCGCACCAAGGCGAGCTGGATCCTCTTCGCCACCCGCAAAACGATCCACGTCTGCCTGCGTGATGTTGGTCCACCTCTCCTGCAGCAAAGGCTCGAACGATGCTTGATCCATCAACTTGTACGAACTTGTACGACGTCTGTGGCGCATTCTGATCGCTTTGAAGTACACGGCATCCTCAACCAGCTCCATGTGCTCCGTCGAGAACGGCAACTCTCCTCAGAATCTCAAAATCTTTTGCTCCAGCACGGCAAACCCTTCTCGCACCTGAAATCGCACTCGACGCATTTTTTTTCACCATTCGAGGATTTCTCGATCGTTCCCCGAGGCGGAACGAGACCTCTCCAACCAGGCCGACTGCTGTTGGGAGCGGCCTTGTTTGTGGCGTGACCATTTTGCGATTTGTGGCCAGGAATGAGTGGCAGGCACCACAAAAATATATTTCTCTTGTTGCAAAACACGATCACGAAAACAAGGTGAAATTCAATGGATCATCGCCAAAACACCTCAGCATGGTGCAAAATTGTGCCGTCTGCAAGTGACAGACGGCCGATTTGGGCCCGATTTGAAGTCCGATCTACCAAAGAGCTCCGATCTCCTGGGTTCGATCTACCCAACACTCGAAGTGCTGCCATCTTCGATTCGAAATAGGACTGACACAATAATACTGTAAATGCAAACCACAATGACATGGGGTTGTTTCTTGTTCGAAAGTGGCTTGCTAAGTACGAAAACTGAATCCATGATTCACCGCCGATTGGCCGAAATGAGCAGAGTATGGTCCAATTGACGAGCACCCTTGGTCTGTTTGCCTTCGTGTCAGTCGCGCAGATGCTCTCTTCCGAGCGATCATCATCACCCGCAGAAGGAGCACCGGCCGAGGACTCGAGCTCGTCCCCGCCGCCCCCGCCGCCCCCGCCGCGGTCTTCTCCTCTTGCACCTCTTCCTTCCTCCCCGACCCCGGACCCGTCACCGCCGCCTCCGCCGGACGAGACCATGGCGCGCTCCAACTGCTGGGCCACCAAGCCCGGCGTGTTCTTCCTCACGTTCTTCAGCTATGTCATGTTTCACGCCTGCCGCAAGTCGTTCTCGGCCATCAAGGGCGAGATGAGCAACGAACAGTGGATCCACTCGTCCATCTACCCCAAGGAGCAGCAGGCGCAGATGTACGGGCTCCTCGACACGCTCTTCATGGGCTTCTACGCCGTCGGCCTCTACGTGAGCGGCGTCTTGGGGGACAACTTTGACCTCCGCCGGATCATCGCCGGGGGTATGTGGCTCACCGGCGCCATCGTGCTCACGTTTGGCCTCGGGGCTATGGCCGACATCCACTCGCTCTGGTTCTTTGCGGTCCTCTGGGGCCTCAATGGGCTCGTACAGTCGTGCGGCTGGCCGGCCAATGTCGCCGTGATGTACGTGTGCGGGAGCTGAATGCGGAATGCCCATCAAGCGCCTATCGTGGTAGCTGCAGTAGCATTAACGATCGGTGCTTGCGCTGGTGCTTGTGCACAGGGGACAGTGGTTCGACCAGTCCGAACGCGGTGCGGTGCTGGGCATCTGGAGCGGGAACGCGTGTTTCGGCAACATCGTCGGCACGGCGCTTGTCGCACTCATGTTCGAGCTGTTCGACAAGGCCGTCGCTTGGAAACTCGCCATGGTCGTCGCCGCGGCGCTCATCACCATCCATGGGGCGATTGTGCATTTCTTCCTCATCCCCGATCCACGGGAGGCTCCGTATCGCCATCATCCTCTGGAGGGCGCCAAACCCGACTCGCCCCACATGAAAATCTCACCATCGCAGGCGACGTGCCCAGAGCGCGACGAGGGGGAAGGGCGGGTGCTGTGCTGGAAGCTCCCGGCTACGCAGTCGGGGAAGAGCATCTCGTTCCTGGAGGCCTGGTGCATCCCCGGCGTACGTTGTGCGTGGCGGTGGCGCACACGTCCGTCCCTTGGTACTGATGCAACATGCCTTTCTCGCCTGCCGTAGGTCATCCCGTACTCGCTGTCGTATGCCTGCCTCAAGTCGGTGAACTACGCTCTCTTCTTCTGGCTCCCATTCTACTTGACGGTGTCGCTGAAGATGGACAATTCACGGGCCGATGTCTACTCGGTACGAACTGTCAATGCCCGATCGGTGATTTCATGACGAACTCGCTCACGGGATCATGTAGATGCTGTATGACGCCGGCCAAATCCTCGGGGGCTTCGTCGGGGGTTACGTCTCGGATCGGATGGGCGTTCGATCCCCCGTCGTGGTGTCCATGCTGCTGCTGTCGTGGCTCACTATCTACAACTTTCATGGCGCGGCAAGCGGCGCGATTGGCTATCTGATCTTCGCTGCGGGATTCATGCTCGGTGGCCCCGCAAATTTGATCAGCACCGCGATCTCGGCGGACCTTGGGACACACGAGAGCATCCGAGGCAACGCCGCCGCGCTCTCGACAGTCACGGGCATCGTGGATGGGACTGGGAGCGTCGGAGCCGCCCTAGTGCAGTACCTCGTGGGCTACTTGGCCAACTGCCACAAGGAGCCCTCGGGGTGCGACCCCGCAAAGCCCAACTGCATTGAAGTCTGCACGTGGGATCCGGTCTTTCTTCTTCTCGAGATTGGCACATTACTCGCGTGCGTGTGCTTGAGTCGCCTGCTGTACCATGAAATCATCATCATTCGCAACCGCCGACAAGCGCTCGCCCGCGATTTCTAGGTTTGCCGTTGTGGGAATTGGCAGAATACTACCTGTAAGGTAGTAAGTAGTATCACAGTCGGGAACACGACCCCTTGCATTTCGTCCAAGGGCTTTAAAAGCAAGTCTACAAGCGCTCCCACCCGGACTCGAGGGGAAAGAGACGCGAGAACCGCTTGGCTTTGGCGTGCCCCACGCCTCGGACCATCGCCATCTCGGCCACGGAGCCGGGTCTTCGCACGAGGAGCTCCTGGGTCCAGGACGCCTGTCAGTCAGTCTACACGCATCGCACAGCCAACCAACGCGATCTCCTTGCTCCACACGGACCTGCACGACGCGACGTGACAGCGCCTCGCGTTTCGGGAGCCCGCAGCGGTGCACTTCATTGAGCACCTTGCGGTAGTAGTACTCGACTTGCGATGTCGTCGGGCGCTTGTGGTCGCCGTTGCCGTCGTCGTCGCCCACCTCATCTGCTGGGGGCGAGCGAGGAGGCGGCGACTCCTCTTCCTCGCGATTATATCTACCCACGTCGATGTCGAGCAGGCGCCCGCACTCGCAGTTGGCGCAGCACGCGGCGGGGTCAAAGCTGTAGCCGCTGTTGGAGAAGATCATCTCCCGCCGGCAGCCCGTGGCCTCGCAAAACGCGGCCATGTCCTCCATCTCTCGGTGCGAGTACGCAAGCGCGCCGCCATCGTGGTCCGAGCCGACGGCGCCCGCGGGGATGGCGCTCACGCGGGTCTTGTCCTCGGGCGCGTACAGCAGCACACACGTCGCCGGGCGTCCATCCCGCCCCGCGCGACCCTGTTGCGGCACGAAATGTCGTTAGTGGTTGCGAGCAGTGGCAGCAGCCGTGGTGGTGGTGGGATCGTCGACGTACGATCTGCTGCGAGTAGGCGCTGAGGGAGAACGGGAGCGAGTTGTGGATCACCCAGCGGACGTCTGGGCGGTCGATGCCCATCTACAACACCCACGCAACGAACGAATCAGCGTCTTCGCGTCGAGGGCATCCCCTGTCATCATCATCAGTTGCGGATTACCCCAAAGGCGCTCGTCGCGCAGAGGACCGAGAGCTGGCCCCCCATCCACTGCCGGCGGACATACTCGCGGCGCCTGGTGGGCAGCCCCCCGTGGTAGACACCCGCGCGCGCGCCGCTCCGGACGAGCTCGAGGCACAGCTCCTCGGCCTCGCGGCGCGTGAGGCAGTAGACGATCGCCGGGTCCTCGCGGACGCGCCCTTGGAGAAGCGCGACCGCCGCCCCCGGGTGCTTGCGGGCGACCTCGAGGCGGAGATTGGCGCGGTCGGTGACGTGCTGGACGACGACCAGGACGTCGCTGGGGTTGCCGCCGCCGTCGACGTCATTGTCGTCGTCGTCGTCATCGCCGTCATGGGCCCTCGCGGGGCGCACGGGCGTGACCCCGAAGAGCCGGGCGAGGTGGGCGATGTCGTCGTCGGCGATCGTCGCCGTCGCGAGCGTCAC
Organism: Lagenidium sp. CBS 127285; assembly: GCA_023338185.1. Taxonomy (NCBI): domain Eukaryota; phylum Oomycota; class Peronosporomycetes; order Pythiales; family Pythiaceae; genus Lagenidium; species Lagenidium sp. CBS 127285. Next base: position 4,511 of record JAADYI010000244.1, read on the forward strand.
GGGGACCGTCGGGAAGAGCTGCGCGCGCCAGCGGCAGAGCGCGAGGTAGCTCGGGCGGAAGGTCGTCCCCCACTCGAGGAGGCAGTGGGCCTCGTCCAGGACGACCCGCGCCAGCCCCGCGGGCCCGCGACGCGCGAGCTCCTCGGCCCACGCCTGCATGGCCCGGTTCTGGAGGAGGCACTCGGGCGTCGTGTACACGAGGCGCGCGGTCGCCGGCGGGGGCCCGGGGTTTCCCCCGAGCACGGCCGCGACCTCCTCGACGCCCCGGCGGCGGAGACCCGCGACCTGGTCGGCGATGAGCGCCACGAGCGGCGAGACCACGAGCGTCGGGCGCGAGGGCCCTGAGCGGACGAGCGCCGGGGCCTGGAACGCGAGGCTCTTGCCCGCCCCCGTGGGCAGGTGCAGCAGCACGCTCCGCCCTCGGACCGCCGCCTCGGCCGCCAGCGCCTGCTCGCGGGTCACGCGGGCCGCCCCCTGGGGCCCGAGGAGCCGGCGGTAGGCGGCCGCGAGGGCCCCCGGCGGCGGTGGTGATGGCCTCGTCGGCCACGTCATGGGCTGGTGCTACAGTAGTTGGGGGTGGTGTGGTTGGGCTTTTTTCACACCAGCAACCAGCATTCGGGCAGACACCAATGACCAGCCACAGCAACGGCGGCGGCGCCACGGGGACCGGCAGAATGCGCACGAGCGCCTTGACGTGGGTGCGTGCGTGCGTGCGTGCGTGCGTGCATGCGTGCGTGTGGGGCCAACGCAACGACCTGACGGACCTGGCGAACGAATGCACGAGGCGCAGACCTACGTCAAGCTCCTCGGGCGGCAGCTCGAGACCCGCGTCCGCGCGCTCGACGGCGTCCCCGGGAGCCACGCGTGGGGGCGGGGGCCGCTGCTCTCCAAGGCCCAGGTCCTCGGGGTCATCGTGTCCCTGCACGTCCGCGGGGGCCCCGACCGCGGTGCGTCCTTTCCCGCCGCCATCGGAGGCCCACTCTCACGCGCTCTGCTCAGTCGAACTCATGGTCGACGACGGCTCGGCGCTCGTCCGCGGCGTCCTCTGGGCGAGCACGTCCGTCGCTCATGCCCCCGTCGGCCTCGCGCTCGGCGACCTCGTGCTCGTCGAGGGCCGGCTCCACGCGGACCCCAGCGCCGGGCGGGACTCGCGGGAGCTCCGCATCACCCGCTGCACCCGCGTGACGGACCCCAACGACGAGCTCCTCCACTGGCTCGACGTCGCCGAGCTCACGCGAGAGGTCTACGACCGCGCGGCGCCACCGCACGAGACCCCGCAGCGCGCGCCGCAATCGCCCCAACGCCGTGCGCCATCATCGACGACCGACGCTGCGGGTTGGGACGAGCTCGCCCGCCGGGTTTTCTTCGGCATGGACGTCGACGACGCCCCCACGGTGGACGGGGCGATGACGACGGCGGCCTCGCGCATCCTCGTACAGGTCATTCGCCGCCTCGTGGCCGCCCAGCGGGACGCCGCGCCGTCGCCCCTCCGGGTCTCGTTCCACACCATACTCCAGGGGCTCGTGGCCCAGGAGGTAAGCGTTCGATTCCACGTCGCCCGGCTGCGAAATGTGACTGAGAAGCGCGCGAGGGCTCACGGCTGCAGGGCATCCCGTCGGCGGACGTGCTCCACCATGAGGTGACGCGATGGACGCGCCAGGCGTTCGCGACCCTCCGCTCCAGCGGCCTGCTCTTCCTCGAGGATCCCGACGCGGACAGCTACCTATTGGTGACCCACGCCCACGGCCTCCGGCCAACGTTGCTGGGCCTACTTAAACGTCCGTCCCTCCCTCCGAACACACACGCGGTGGATCTCTAACGAGCGGGTGGGTGCTGGTGTTTTGTAGAAAGCCCGAACGGCATCGGCATGGCCGAGTTGGCCGAGTGGGTCGTGCGCCTGCCGCGCTACGAGCGACTGCCCCTCTCGTGGCTGGAGGGAGCGCTCCAGGAGCTTCTCGGGAGTGACGACATCCGCCAGCACGAGGATTCCCAAAAATTCTATTTGTCGCGTGATTAAACGGCACAACACCTTACCGGCGGGTCGTCAACCCAGCGTCGCCTCGAGGTAGTACACCCACGTTGGCACGTCCTTCATCGAGGGGCAAGTCACGAGGAGCTTGCCAGTGATGCTCTTGTTGGTCCCGACTGAGCCAGGAGCGCTTGCATCGAGTTTGATCCCAATGGCCTTGGCTGTCTTTGCTGGGATCGACAGCCCCTTGACGCTGAGCACAAACTTGGGGTTGTCCACGACGACGTCAAACTCGCGATGGCTCGAAAACACATTCTTGAACTCGACCTCCGTGCTCCCCGCGAACACAAATGGTCCTTGTGGCAACGGCGGGACGGCGACGCCATGGAGAGCACAACGATACTCGCCGACGAGCTCAGACCGGAGGATGAGCGTGTCGTGAACCTCCCCCAGTGCCTCAGGCTCAAACGTCACCTGGACATTGTGGACACGCCCTTCCCACTCACTTGCCGGGTCCACTCGGACTGTCGAGGGAACAGAGAAGAACGTGGGATGCTGGACGGCGCAGACGAGTTCTGCATTCTTGTCCGAGTACGTGGTGAAGGCAAACGTCTGGACTTGCGCCCCACCAAGAGGCGACTTGAAGTAAAGCGAAGCGTCAGTTCCAGCAGCTTGGGACCCCAGCACGAGCTTGTACACATAGTCCCCCAACTCAACGAAACGGATCACGAGGGTCCCCTCCTCTGGTGACGCGACATGGATCGTTGGACGATACTCGACTTCGTAGACCCCTTCGGGGCGATCGTTGATGTCACTCAGTTGACGAACGCGAACGAAGGGGCTAGAACACTGCCACCAATTGTCTTTGTCAACGTGAGTGATCGATGTCCCATCTCCAGTACGATAAAACGGATTCTCAATGGTGACGATCTTCTTCACTGACTGCCGAACAGGTGTCTCAAATTGCAACGTCTCCACTTCAGCAACTTGGGTGACGTTCACTTGAATCTCGTGAAGGATGTACTCCCCGTTGTCAGGGTTGACAAAGCGTACACTCACTGGTACTATTCCTTCCTTGTACGAGTAGAACTTTAGATGGTAATTGCGTGTTACTGAACCATGGAGTGTAATGGACGACGAGCCTTGAACAACGACCGAGCCATCGTCACCAGGTTTTACAATCTGCACGCTGAACGTCTGTGGCACTTTCAACCAGTTGGTCACTTGGATGCTGATCGGAAGTGGCTTCTTGGCCGGAGTCGTAAACTGTTGAGTCGACATCGGTACAGGGGAATGTGCCTTTCCGGTGAGGTTAAACAACAATGCGGTTCCATCAGGGATCGCGAGAAAAACAGAGCCTTCGTGCATCTCTGGTCGGTCGAACGACGTTGCTTCTTCCGCTCCCTTCGTCATTGCTAATGGGAAGTAACGGATATTCAGAGTCGCTTTCCCTTCTGCAGGAACTGGGACATTTTCTGGGCAGCTCCAGTGCTCGCCCTGGACGACTGGAAACAAATTCCACGGCAGCGAAGTCTTATTTTCGATGACGACGGACTTCATTGTTTCTTCGCGAACGCGCGATTCGAATTTTACTTCAGATGTGGACGAGGCAGTTTGATTGACGCATGTCCCGACAAGGTTAAGGAACACCGGATCGGCTCCTTCGATGAGCCCACACAGTCGGTCATACCGAATGTCAGGGTTCACGGCCACTGGTTTGAAGGTGACCTCCAGCGTTTTGTGATGACTTGGCGCGACGACACCTTCGAGCGGAGAGATAGTAAAATCGGGAGCAAATGCTCGAGCGTTCCACTGGTATCGGGCTGGCATGTCGCCTCGATTTTGAAGATGAACTTTTCGAACAACTTGGGATCCGAGGCAGACAGTTCCAAACGAAATTGTGTCGATCTCGAGTTGGACATCCATACCAAGGCACGTTCCAGTGATTGTAAGCAGACGACGTTTACTTCCAGCCACCAACACATGCACGTCACGCTGAAACAGTGCGATCCGCTGTGATGGAGCAAATCGGATTTCAATGTCAATAGTTTCCTTGGGCTTGAGGCTTAGCTCGCCTTGAGGAAACACATTGATGCCGAGAGCGGAGAGTTCTGGTTCGGTGTCGCGGCGGAGATCGCCCACAAATTCTACTGTCGTCTTTCGTTTTGTTCGATTGATAACCTTCACCGTACGCGTGATCTGTTGACCAATTTGAAGACTTCCAAATGCCACTGTCTGCATAGCTGAGTTGACAAGCTCCACTTTCGGTATGATTCCCTCCCCTCGTAAGGCGACGGAGAGAGTCGAAGATCCATTGATCACAAATGGCACAAGCTCAAGGTATTCGACTTCATGCCGAGCAGTGAACGTGATGGGGATCAAAGCCGTATCTCGCGGGGCCAAAACTGTTGGTGGACAATCCACGCGCAGATGAGGCTTGGACTCGAACAAACAATCAAGATCTACTGCACTCTCCGTGTCCACATTGAAGATGGAGAGAGTAACGGTTTCGGATTGAGGTAACGCATCAGCATCAGCAATAAAAGTAGGGCCAAAATCGTGAGATGTGAAAGAAAATTGAAGTGACGGGGGGACTGCTGTGCCTCGAAGGCTGAACGCGTAGTGGCGGGCTCCAGCAATTGTGCATGACAGATTACCGATCATATCCAAAGTAGTTGGTTTCGTTGGAGCGAACGTAAGACGACACTGTACTTTGTCATTTTTCTTGACCGTGCCTTGCATTGGCTCAATTGTGAGCGATGGTATTGTTACGAATTTACTCGCAGACGACAGGGCATGTGACCAGTTGAAGTCAAAGTTAAACTTTCCTGTGTTGTGAACTAGCACCGTTCGAACTCGTGTTTCATTCACCTTGACAGTTCCAAAGTCGAGAATATTACCACCACCGCTCGTAGCGGCCTGAATCACATCGTTCGGTTCATCTCCAATAATCGTCAGTGTGTCATGTATACTGTAACCTTCACCTTTGACATTCAATGAGAGCCGTGTTGGTTTACGCTTGACGATGCAGTTGACGTTGAAGTTGTAACTCTTTTCTTCCATTGGAATGAACTCCACGTCAACAGTTGTGCGGCCATGAGGTGGAATCACTCCACTGAGCGGATGGACGAGCAGTGCGGGGACTTCTCCGGCAAAGTCCAGTGATGATTTGTCGAAGACAAAGTTGAATGGAATATGCTCATGGTTGACAAGGGCGACGGTTTGTGATGTCTTAGTTCCAATCAACAAGGTATTGAAATTTACGCTCCCTCGGTCCAGTATGACTCGAGGCTCGGTTGTGGTTCCGACGAAGAGAAAAAGCTGGTTTACCTGGAAATGTGCAATCCGAAATCTCCAAAATTGCTCTTGGAGATCAATCTGCTGCGGTGTGAACTCGAAAATCATTTCACAACGTTTTCCCGCAAGCATGAGCCCCTTAGGTGTTGCACAACGAAAGCATGGGTTTGCATCGCCTTCAGGAGTCCATGTGAATTCGTACGAAATATTTGTTGGGTTCACAACATAAAACCGGCGAGTATTGCGCACGCGCACTCCGAGTGACTCCATCTCGATAACTTTAATAGCAGGGTCCAGCGGACCGAGCTCCCCGTTTGGACCCGGCTGTGATGGCGACCGCCGAAGCAGGTAGTCGCTTCTCTCTACATCGAAGTGGCAGGCAGGACGCACTGATACCCCTGTCACCGGTATGCGAAGAGAAGAGGTAACCCCATTGGTCGCAGCAAAATTATGTTCACGCTGCGTGGTGGTAGCGTTGAATACTAGCTCATACTGAAAGTCGTCAACCTCCATTGGCGCAAACCGTACAGTTAGAGATTGGCTGCCTTCGGCGTCAATGCACCCACTTAATGGAGAGATTTCAAACGGACAATCATCGTCGTCACTGTTGTCAGTTCCACCCAGCAGTATCTGCGAGCCTCGCTCATCATCGGAAATATTGGAAGTAAAAGGACCCATTCGGATCCACTGGCACGAAAATGGAAGACGAATTCTGCTCTTGTTTCGAATCTCGACTTTGTACGTGGACACTTGGAGCATGAACGTACGTTTGAAAGCAATGGATGGTGTGTCACATTCGAACGCAAGTCTGTCTGCCGCGGCAAAGCAACTGAGCGAGATCATTTCAGGGTTTCCGACTGATTCGAAACGCGGCTCAATGGCGGTTGTACCTCCACCGTCAAACGATACACTGTTCATTGTGTCATCCCAATCGCTAACACCAGTCTCTTCTGTGGCTCCGTCAGAATGCTTCAGTGATATCCGTTGCGTCTTCATCAAAATCTTGTGACAAGCCATTACTGTGGGGCCCTGTTCCAGCGGTGGTGGTGAAAAGGTCGCCGTAATGAGCTTGTAGAGACCAGGTGAAAGATGTCCCGCGCTAGGCGTGAATGAGAGAAAATTAGCACCATTCGGCCACTCAAAACGAATTACTTCGGGTGATTGATTCATGATCGAAAATACCTTGACACTCGATTCTGGCACATTTGTTTGCGATTCATCATGAGTGAACAGTTGTACGTCATCGAAATGAAGTTCATCATCGAATCCGTTTGGAAGATCCTCGAACACCACATCATCCCTGTAGCCCTGGCCAGACAATTTGATCGTTGTTTCTTCGAATGCATTGTTCTGAACAGTAAACTTAATTGACGACACACACAACTCATCATGTACCTTCTGTGGTTTGAATTGGACAATCAACGTCTCGATTTGCTTTGGGGGGACAACCACAGACCCGTTGCCGTGGGCAAAGGAGAAGTTCGGGTTTACTTGCATTGAGAATAGCACAGTTGCGCTCAAAATTCCATCATTTCGAAGAACGAGGTTTAAATCCTTGGTTTTGGCTGTGCGAACTCGGCCGAACGACATCACAAGAGAACCACTTAACTGTTCCCTTACCGTTGGTTCCAGAACAGTAATGCAAGGCATAGTGCCCTCCCCGCGAATTTTGAAATGGAGCGTTGTACCCGTCGTTCCATTCGCCGGTGCGTCTTCAACGGTGGCCGCGAAAACCGCATTATACGACTTTATCGCAGTTGGCTTGAAGTGGACATTCACGAACCTATGTTCCATAGGTGGGATCTCCCAAGCGGCAGGCTGAACAGTGAAGGCTGCAGACACCTGTGGTTGACTCGATGATTCTTCTATACCACCAGACTCTCCCATCGAATTGCGAATTTGAAACTGGACGGTTGTTGTTACTTTCGTCGGGTTTGAGATTTTGAATCGTTCAACGCAACCCTTCGCCCCTGCTGCAGCTATGAGGGCACCAAAGGAAAACAACCGCTCCTCCTCTGCAAAGAGAACAGTCTGTAGAGCAATAGACGACGCATTGCTAGTAGATGGATTCGATAAGCCCCCCTTCATCTCGGTACCCAGGGATCTCACGACTATTTGCTCTTCAAAAATGCTCTCGTAGTCGCTCACATTGATACACGGATAGCAACTCTCGCCGACCAGTTCATATCGTAAGGCATCTGATGAAGCCACGTCTACAACATTGCGGCCCGATATTTCCAGTTGGATGAATTCTCGATAAATGTCGCAATCTTTTGGCTGAAATGTAACGTCGAGGATACCACAAGTACCTGGATCGATTGAGCCACTGTCTGGCGTAAGCGCGAACTGACCAACAGTTAGCACTCCTGGGTTTAAAACGGTATCCAATGTGAGAGGACTGATATCTTGGCAATCGCTGACCTTCAATGCTCTATACTTAAATACGAATTCACCATCGTTGCGGATTTCTAGCCTTTTGGTTCTGGGTTTATCGTTGAATTTTAGAGGTCCAAAATTGATTCCACGGTTAGGTTGCAACCGGAATTTGCTGAAAACTGCACGAACACTTGTCAGAACATGAAACTCAGCGCACGATTCGCCTGAAAGCATCTCGATTATTGAGCACTTGATATCCTTGTTGTCGCGAAGAATTACTTCTTGTTGTGAGAGCATGGTTACTTTGATCGATGAAACCTTGTCCGGATCGACTACCATCTCCATAGGATCGATTTTGACGAGATCTCGGATCAAACTGGAGCGCAAGTGGAAAACAAACTTGATGTTGTACTTGCCCCGATTTCGGATGTTGAATGAACGTGTATGACTCTCACCAACTCGAATGAGACCGAAATCGAGACTCCCATCTCGAGTTGCTTTGATGTTGTCCACCACAGAGTTGTTTTCAGGTGCGTCACCTTCAAAACTGCATACATCGATCTTGTATGCTTCGGCTTTGAGAACGAGCGTCAACAGCCGACAACGGTCACTCACAGTCAATGCACTATCACAATCGGAATACTGGATCTGAAGTTCGTAGTTGTGGATAGCTTCAGTTGCCGCTGTGAAAATCACAACTACAGACGCCTTCTGAAAGGGCTTCAAAGTACCCTCAACAGGCAAAACCTGAAAATCGGATGGTATCTCCCCATTTAAGCGCCATATTATAGGGACCGCGCTCGTGTTTTCAACATAAAAAACGCGTTCGTCCTGCCGTTTGAGGAGGAGTTGCTCAAAATCCAAAACTGGTACATTCGCTTCAATTTTTCGTGGGGTGGAATCGGAACCTCGTGCAGAAACTATTATGCCCTCTTGATCCGGCTGTTCTGAAGTCGCATCTGACGCGGTCTGCTCCCATGGTCCACGAAGTACCACAGTAGGAGTGCATCCATAACAGCTGATGGAAAACTGCACGGGTTCGGGATTGTCACTTATGCAACAAATGAGCGAGTCCTCATGCCACCCATTGCGAGGAGGACATGCCCACAACCGAATCTCTCGGGTTTCGTTTTCGAGAAGCTCCAGCGCTTGTGGGGCAAAGGAGAATACTTTGGGCGTGTCACTTCCGCTTTTGAGTGTAAACCGAGCATGCAGTGGATACTTGCTGCAATTGGAGATTCGAAACGTGTCGATATTCTTCCCATCAGTTTTGAGTAAAGCGAGAAAGTCTTCTTCGGATTCTGGTGCTGAAACTGGAAAAGTCAATGGAACAATTAATGGTCCAAATTCAAACTGGTTCTTAGAAATGACAAACTTTTTGTGCACGAACGCCCCCTCTGATCTTGTCTTAACTCGGTTCATAAACACATTTCGTGGATCGGCGTTAATCTGCGGGACGCTTGCAGTGCCTCGACAAAATAGGTTGAACTCTCGCCGTGGGATACCAACTATCTCGAAACCCATCGCACAATCAAACTGGCCAACTTCGGATGACTCAAACAGCACAGATATCTTCTCGCTGGCGCGTGGAAGGAGAACCCACCGTGACACTGGCCCTTCAAGAGCCAATTGGTCGTTGCCTTCTGAGGAGCCAGCTTCCTCAGATATGTCGCCTTTGGTAATATCAACAGCGTCGATGCCACTTGAGGTTACTTGGGACGGACCCGCACCAGAATCAGCGTCATAATGAAGTGCGAATCGCTGAATAGGCTTTCGGATAAACCGCTGTGGAGGACGACGAACTAATTGATACTTCGCTGATGGTGGGACTGTGAGGTGACTATTCTCGAGATCTTTGATATACTTTTCGAGGTTGGTAGAGAGTGATGCATGCGTAGTCAATGGTGGCGCGAGTTCTGTGATGGTAAATTCCATCACAAAATTGTCGGATCTCGAATGCTGCTTCCAAAACTCGCTCCAGTCGTGTTCGGCAGTCCCAGGTTTGACGTCGTTGCTTGCAACGTCCATTGTGCCACCGCACTTGTAGGACACAAATGATTGCAACTGCTTACGCATTGTGTTTAACCCTCGGTTATACTCAGCAATGGAATTGGGTCCCTCAAGGCGACACGATTTGTGCTGTGCCAAAACATCAGCCACTGCCTGTTCGGCATTCGCTACTGCGTCTGTTACTGCTTCATCCACTTGATTTGTCTCGTTGATTTCTGCAGCCGTTTGAGCATCCGCGGGGGACTCAGGTTGAACACTGGCATCGAATACCGCTTCGACATCACTCTGATAGCTAAAGGCATCCGTGCTTGGTGTAGTGTGATTGCGACTTAATCGACGCCTATCATCACATTCTCCTGGCTGCGTTTGCTTGACGCGGACCGCGAGTGCCTCCCATGCATCTTCATCCACATGCAACCATATCACGCGTGAACGAGTGAGTGCACGAGCACAAATTTGGATGGTCTCCTCGAAAGAAGCAAAAGAATTTTCCCATCCATCCAAAACACTTCCTCGTACAAGATCGGGTTGGTTCAACCTCCACACAATGATTTGTTCCAAAAGCTGCGAGATGTGCGGAGCTTCAGCTTCGTCCGTATCGTTAGTCGTCAAATCATCAGCGACGACTTCTGGTCCAGCCTGGGAAAGATGGTGTTCGTCCTGTTTAGTAGTACCCTCTGATTGATCCGAATCCAAGTTTCCCAACCCCAGTGCTCTTCTGACTAGTCGACCAAGCGGATTCTTGAACTCCAAGCACACAAGACGAACAGCGTCGTCAATACTCCACACGATGAGATTTTCCCGATCGGCTAGCATTCTCGCTTGGGTGGATTTGCCTGATTGAGGGGGTCCCATGATGACGTAATCGATAACCAGCCTTGGTAATGGTTGTGTCACATCGCTCCCTAAAGCGGCTTGACTGCCCTCCTCGGTGGGCGGTACATTTGAGCTAGTCGATTCCGAAGGCCCCGTATCCACCTCGTCTTGACTTCCTGGGGTACTCTCGGCAGGTCCACCGCGCGGAGAATCGATCGGCAACTGAATTGCATTACTCCGAACGAGATATTTTTCCCATGGTTCACCGGGTTCGTGAAGTGGAAGGAGAATCGAGTCTTCAGTGCTGGTAAAAGCTTGGATTCCTCTGGTGAGGTCTTCGTTGTACTTGAAAGTTGAATCAAAATCGAGAGAAAACACTTCTATTGCATAATCAGAATCATTTCGGAGCTCAATGATCTTAGTTGCTGGCCCTGAACAAGGAAAGACTGGCCCCAATTCGACCATTGCAGGATGGAAGCTCACTCTCAATTCAGCTCCTTCTCCCTTTAATGATAGCGTTCGACTCCGCGGGTTTGCGGTAACCTTGATCGGGAGTTTGAGGCTGTATAACCGTCCTTCTTCAGGAATGAACTCTACCTGGATATTTGCTTTGCTGCCGGGCCCCAACACGCCGTTCTGAGGCTGAATACGGAAGTTTCCACAATCCTTTGCAGAACCCATAGGCTTTTTTACTGCCCACTCAGCAGGCACAGTTGAAGGATTATGTAGTTGAGTATAGATAGTATGAACCGTTCCGATTGGCATCAGACCAAAATCGAGCATATCCATGGATATTGTCACATCTGGTACTGTTACGACAGCTCGAATAGTGACAAGACAAGGCGGGCCATTTTTCATCGCAAAAGGAAGCTGAACCTGGTGGGTTCCAAGTGCAACGTTTTTTCTAGCTTGAAACGTGACAGTGAATTCGACGGATTGCTTCTCTGGCAATCGAACAACTCGCTCAGGCTCGATCTGAAAACCACGGGCTTGCGCAAGATTCTTGTCAATCTGGAAAGACGCAGGCGTTGCTCCAATATTGATTACACTAAATTTCTTGATTTTGTGCCCCCCCAAAACGACGTTACCGAAGTCGAGCACGAATTGGGAAAGAACGAAAGGAAAGCTGACTTCCTGAAGTTTTCTATTGTTCTCGCCTTTTGCTAAAGCCAATTGTACTCGATTCTTTTTTGTGGTGCTTGGCGTCGGCTGAATTGTCAGCTGTGATTCGCGGTGCTCTTGCATCACCCCGCTGTGTTCAGGTCTTTGTGCAATCGTAACGCTATCGTCATGCTGTGACCGCTCCAAGATTTGATTCTTCTTCGTATCTTGAGTTGCCAAGTATTGAGCGAAAAACAACCTGCAAGCTTCAATCTCGATGTCCAAATCATCGATTTGTCCTGGATGTGCGGTATGTGACAAAGCACTTGCTGCAGTTCGAATCGTTGAAGTACTAACCTGCCCTTGCGCATTCAGTTTCGTTGGCGACGAATTAATCACCGTCGTTGCAGTTTTCGCTGTGAGCGCAACGGACACAAAGGAGTTCCCCCTGTCCAGTCCAGGTCGGTTAGCGCTAACGGTTGATATTGTTGTTTTCGAATCGGATACTGATAAACTCGTATTCCCACTGGTAGTGAGGGATTGATCTGCTCCGATCGCAGCCGCACAGAGTATAGTCGTTGATAACTGGTGCTTTGCCCGCTTCTTCAAATCCCTCCAGTTAGGATGTTCACCGTCTATTGTGCAGGAGGGGTGGATTTCACGAGGGAGGTTGATAGAAACAGCTGCGAATATTCCGCTGCCAAAAAGACGAAATTCCAACGGTTGAAAGTGGGCAATTTCTATCTGGAGTAATTCTTCAAATTGCTCTGGTATTCCTGGTCGCAATTGAACAAGGATGCGCTGACGATCATTCGGAGCGACCTTCCCAGTCGTAGGTGTGACAAGTACACTTCTTCCACGAGAGATCGAGTCCGCTGCGATCGTGAAAGAAAAAGGAACTCTTCCTGTATTTAGAATGGCAAACTCTCGATCTTCTGTCTTGTTGTATAGTACTTGGCCAAAGTCTAGGCATTGCTTGTCTAGCTTGTAGACCAACGACGATGCCTCTCCCAGCAAAGTCAATTCATACTCCGGACCCCCCTCAACTTCGCATGCGACAAGGTTCTTGAACTTGCGATTGGGATGACCATAAAAAAGGAATTCAATCCTTTCGCTCTCGCCTGGCTGCAAAGTGCCGCGGATCGGAAGGATATCAAACACTTGATTGGTCGGAATGTACGGTTTTTTTGGTGTCGCTAGTGTCCGTGCTTCCTGTTCATCTTCAATGAATATCCAGCGAAACGATGTCTCCACTTTCGAAGTGTTTGTGACAGTCACAAGTTGAGACTTTTGTGTATCATTCAGAGTGCAACCAAAGTCGATTTTTGTCGTTTCAAAGGACAAATTTGGGAAACTAATATCCCCAATCAATTCTACGCTGTCTCTTTGTGGATGTCCAATGTACGATATGGAGACTTTGCCTTGGACGACTCGACAAAGATGATCATCTTTGTACCCTGGATAAAATTCAACACAAAAATTCACACTTTGGCTCGGTTGTAGTTCAGCTTCCCAGCAGTCGAGAGAAAATGGAGGCTGTGTTCGCATGGTGAATGAAAGAGGTAGCGCACAAACATTTCTCAGGCTAAGAGGCTGAGATTGTCGAGAGATCTCTTGTCCTGGATGATGGGTGTACTCGAACTGAAGCCACGTCGATGTAGGCTCTAACTTGGGGTCGATAAATTCACCACGGAGTTCCGTAACAAATGCTACCTTGTTGTTCTTCTCTTTGCCAACACGGGTCTCACACACCAACTCTTCGATCGCCAAGCCCGATTTCGTCGAAATGCCCTTGAAGACAAAAACACAAGCTGTTCGAGGCTTCAGCTCGATTGTACTTGGAAATACGGAGAACACTGGTATGACTTCTTCGAGGAGCCCTGCCGCAGTTGCATCTCCGCTTTTCCCTCCTGCTCCCCTGGTACTGCTGCCTTTGGCAGCGGTTTTCTTGGACACGGCAACGGCAGCAGCTTCCGCTTGCGCCATCTTGTTTCTCAAAAATGTTTTGTTCGTCCACGTGAGGATCTGAGATCGTTTTCCTTTGTTCTCGAGGGTGCAACTCCACGAGCACTCTCGGGTTGTCATTTGGTAACCAAAATCGACCGTCCGGAGCTCGCTCTGCGACCACATCGTTGTCCCAGTGCCCTTTATGGACAGAGGCACTACGATATTCTCGCCTTCGGTGATGAGTATATGCAACTGGTCCTTAAAGATGATGGTGTCGTCCAAATTTGCGGTGAGCATAAACGCAATGCTCTCGCCAGGGCCAATCGAACCCTCTTTCTGGTCAATTTGAAATTTGGACCGAGCACTTCGAATGAACGTCTTGAAGGTGGCCGGGATCAATGACTTGTTGGTCATGGTCAAAACCCTTTCGTGGTCAACCAAGCACGAACAGCTGCCCCAGTTGACTTCGTGTTGGTCGAGTTCGACCTTCGGACCGGTGCCCGTGGCCGTGAGAGTGACCGCCAGTGGCAAATCGGTGCTCCCAGGAATGGCGATCGACATGGGCAGCCGAATGGGACCCAGCTTCTCGCAAGATAAGTAGACATCCACCGTGGCCTTCTCCTCGGGCTGCAGGATGCCCGAAAAGTTGTCGACGTTGTAGCTGGCGATGGCCCGCGAGTGCTCGTCCTGCTCACCGATCTCAAAGCGGCCAGGGAGATGGCTCGATTTGTTCACCAATTCGAGGGTGGCCTTGTGCGGATACCGCAAGAAGCACGCCCCGAAATCCAGCTCCTGCCGCGCGAGAAGGACATCCGGGACGAAGGCCTGGGCCCGAATGGGCAGGCGCAGGAGCTCCGCGTCGATGCCCGCGATGTGGACGACCATCCGGTAATCGTAGTGCTTGACGTTCATCGGGGTGAACTGGACGAGGATCTCTTGCTCCCCGTACGCGGCCAGACAGCCCGTCGACGGGGACACCTGGAACTCCTTCTTCTTGCACCCGGCCTCGTCCGGGATGCGCAGGGTAAAATCCATGGCGATCTTGGAGGCGTTGATCAGCCGGACCGCCCGCGTCTGGGCAAACGAGTACGACACGGCGCCAAAGTCCAGCACGTCGGCGTCAAAGTGGAACACCGGCGGGACCACCTGGGCCTTGAAGCGGACGCGCAGTTGCTCCTCCGAGCCCTGGAGGCGGAAGCACAGCGTCTGCAGGACCTCGCCCAGGACCCGCGAGCAGAACGACACCTCCACCTTGCGCATCTCGTTCACCCCCAGGGTCCCGCGGCTCGGGGCGATGTCGAACGTCACACCATCGGGGAGCGTGAGGGGCACGAGTTCGTACACGGCGGGGATCTCGCCCTTGTTCTGGATCGTAAAGTCCCGGAGCCGCTCGTCGCGGATGAAGACCTCGCCAAAGTCGAGAAACTCGTTGTACACGACCTTGGCCTTGGGGCCGATCCCCTGGCCGCGGATCTGCAGCGGGACGCGCCGCTCCTGGCCGCCGACGTCGACAAACGCCACGGACGAGTACGCGACGGCCATCGCCGGTGAGAAGCTCGTGACGATGTCCGCCTCCGAATGCGCCCACACGCGGCCCGTGAGGGGAGTGAGTGCGAGGCAGTCGTTGGCAAAGAGCATCGTGTCCTCGGCGACGGCCTTCCGCAGGTGACTGTACTTGGTCTCGATGACCTTGCGGCCGTCGAATGCGCTCTCGGGGACCCCTCGGTGATGGTCGTCAAGGTCGGCGAGCTCCCGGGCCTCCATGGCCGCGAGTTCCCCGAGCAGTCGCTCCCGCTCCTCCTGCTCCGCGACGGCGTCCGGGAATGCCTTCCACGCAAAATCCACGGGGAAGTCGCTGTCGTTGCAGAGCTTGATCGTCTTGCGCGAGGTGAGCGAGATGTACGTCGCCGGGGGCTCGACGAGCGGGGAGCTCAGGTAGACGTCCAGGCTCCGGACCTGCCCGTGGAGGCGGACACTCGCGGTCTGACCGGCGTCGTCCTGAATCAGCAGCTCGCCCTCGCCGTCCGCGAGCGACGCCGGGGTCATCGTGAGCTCGAGCTGGACCGCGGCGCCCTGGGCGAGCACCGCGTGCTCGGGGCGGATCGCAAAGGTCGTCGGCGGGCTCAGGCGGAACGCGAACTTGGCCCCGCGGGTCCCGACGTTGCGGACGCTCAGGACCCGGGTCGTCGGGAGCTTGACGGGGCAGACGGCCCCAAAGTCGACGTCGTCGGGGATGTCGAGCGCCGGGTACCGGCCGCGGATGCGGATGGGCAGTGCAAAGCGCTCGCGCTCGGTGCAGCAGATGAGATCGACAGCGAGTTCCTGGACCTCCTGCGGGGAGAACTCGAGGACAAAGACGACGTCCATGCCCGCGGCGACCTTGCCATCGAGACGCGCGGGGCCGTCGTGAACCGGGCGGATCCGCAGACACGGCAGCGCCGGGGGCTCGATCCGCAGCCGCCGAGCGACCGTGTCGCAATTGCGGAACGTCAGGCGGGTCGTGTGCGTGTGAAAGGGGGTGTAGTCGTCGATCCAGACCTCGGCTGGCGTCGGCTCGAAGAGCGGCCGGTGGAGGGCCACGGCGCTCGTGACGCGGCTCGTGTGGTCGTCGGCGTTGACGAACTCGAGGATCCGTGGTGCCGCGGGCTCGCGCCGGGCCCGGGCCTTCGCGAGGGCGAACGCCGCGCGGACCTCGCTGGGTTTCTGCCCAGGACCCGCCCGCGGAGCCGTCATCAGTCAACATAGTCATGTCCACGATCCATCATAGTCGGCGCTGCGTACCATTCGTCGTGTGGGACCCGAGCCGTCGGTCCCGGGGCCATGGCGAGGAGGCGATGACGCGGGGTCCATCGTTGCGTCGGTGCTGGCGCCGCTCGGGCTCTCGCTGTCGGGGCCCTATGGCGCCGCCCACGGCCGATCGACGTCTGGAGAAGGCCGTTGAACACGAAGCGTCGCGATCAACTCGGCGGCGCTTGCTCGCCCGGTCGCCCGTTGCTGGGGGTGAGCGGTCGCTCTGACACTGACCCAATTATGCCAACGAGTGTCGGCACCGAGCGGTACGAGGACGAGGAGGACGCACGCGGAGGCATCGGGGAGGGCAGCTCATCGTCGACGCGTGTTCAGGCCGCGTGGATCGACGGCCCGGGATCCGCCTAGTACGTGCACACCAATGCTTTTGTGCCCACGCAAGACGACGAGCCCAAGGTACTTGCTGGTGGCCGCTGCGGCTGACGGCCAGTGCGTTTTGCTAGACACTGGATCGAACCAATGTCGATCCGGCGCGACGGGCGACGTCAGCAAGGCCGATGACGAGGTGGGCTCCCTGTCGAACGCTTCGCTTTCTCTCTCGCGCGGCGCTCAGCCACGGGCTCCGCTCCTGCCTTGGCCCCCTTGCCCACTATCACAGACAGCATCGCAGTGCTCCTCGCGATCGCGCGCCACGACCCGAAGCTCGCTGAGCTCCTTAACATCGACCGCGGCAAGCCGCCGCGCCGGCAGCAACAGCAGCGGCGGAGCCTCTTCGGCCTCGGGCTCGATCGCGACCTCATGTACGTCCCACCAGGCGCAATCGATGCGATCAGCGATCTGCGTCCTCGAGCACTGACATCCTCGCCGACGACGGTGGGCAGTCGTTTCGTTCTCGGCCCTCGAGTCGCGAAAGGCCGAGATCGAGCTCGAGCTCCAGCGTGTCCAACGGGAGCTCGAGCAGCGTCGGGCGAGCGAGGCGGCGGTCGTGCCCGAGCGGCCCTTCGCGATGCTCCCACAGACGGCGGCCAGCGCCAAGGGCGACAACGGGGGCCGGTCTCGTGCGCCGCCGCCGTCCCGTGCCTCCGTTGCAGGACGCCCCTGCCAGCGATAACTGGGCCTCCCAGCTCAGGTCCGCGAAGCCAGCGTCTCCCCCGTGTTAATGACTATTATGTTCGCACTGTACTGGAGCGTCTGTTTTGTGCCATGTTGTCGTCTTCTGGGTCGTGTCGCAAGTCACTTGCCAACTCGCCCGGACCCAAGCACCAAAACACCCAAAGCCGCCATCTCTCGTCAACATGCAGGCGCGCGTCCGGCGCGTACTCAAGACCTACGGCCGCACGGCGCTGTGTCTCCACGCGTCCGTCTTCGCGGCGACGCTCTCGGGCTCGTACGCGGCGATCCGCCACGGCCTCGATATCGAACGCTACCTGGCCAAGATCCCCTTTGTCGATGTCTCCTCTCTGGATCCGGACGCCGGGAGCCTCATGCTCGCCTACGTCTCGACCCTCGCGACAGGTACGGGTAGTTTGCGGCGACACTCACAGCAAGCGCATCGCGTAGTGACGACCGACCATGCGTTTGTTGCGGACAGGACCCGCCCGTGGGGCCGTGACCATCGGTGCGACGCCAATCCTCGCCCGCTGGCTCGCGCGTCGGGGGCTGTCACTCGCCAAGACCACAACAACCATGGCCCAGGGTCGCTCCCGGGAAGCGGCCACTGCGCCGGCGTCGTCGGTCCTTGCTAAGGGCCAGCAACACGCCGCCACCAAGGGTCCGCCGGCGCCACCACCACCGCCACCATCGTCGTCATCGTAGCTTCAGAGCTCGCGTCAGACTCAGAACTATCTATCACGCGTTAAGTACGAATCACAGCCACTTTTTGCGTTCTCATCAAAGTCCATTCAATCGAGTCGGCCACAATGCTGCTGATGATCCGCCGAATGAGCCCCCGCTGCCCACGCAGCCGCAGGGGCATCGAGGGCAGCGCCGCCGCGGTGCGGACGCTCTTTGGTCGCACCGCGGCCCCCACAGCGCGCGACGCGACCATCACCCGCGCGCCTGTGGCCCCCGGGGTCGTCTCCCCGAGGCGCCCAGTGCCTGCGCACATCGCCCACCCGCCGTACGCCGCCGAGGGCGCCATGTCCACGCTCCGGCCGTTCATCCCCATCCTCGACGGCCCCAAGCAAGCGCGTCTCCGCCGCGCATGCCAGCTCGCGAAGGAGATCCTCGCGTTCGCCCAGCGGCATGTGGTCGTCGGGCAGACGACGGATGAGATCGATCGACTCGTGCATGAGGAGATCATCCGCCACGGCGCGTACCCGTCGCCCCTCAATTACGGCGGCTTCCCCAAGTCGCTGTGCACGTCCGTGAATGAGATCGTCGTGCACGGGATCCCCGACAGGTGTGC
>JAADYI010000245.1:0-23099 GCA_023338185.1 Lagenidium sp. CBS 127285
CATGCCCCACGCCCCGCATATCCATCGATCTAAAAGAGTTCATGAGATGCTGCAATCGACGACGACGGACTATGGCTCGGGCGTTGCGAGGTCCCGCCCCCGGGAAGCGCGGATCCGCCGCGTGTGGATCGCGCAGACCGTCAGGACGAGCACCCCCGCGGCCCCAAAGACGATCCCCACGACCGAGAACATGGAGCCGACGGTGAAGGCTGAGGACGACGACGAGGAGGAGGAGGATGCGAGTCCCGGGCGGCGCTGACTGGCGTCGGTGGTGGTCGCGTCCGTGAGTTCCTGGGCCTCCTTGTCCATGTTGGTCGTCGTAGCCGAGGGCAACGCCGTCGTCGTCGGTCGAGTTGTCGACTCGGTCGACGGAGGAGGAGGAGATTGCGGATCGATGGGAGGCGCCGGAGTGGACGATGTCTCGGGCATTGTCGTCGTTCTCGTTGGGACCAGCGACGGCGTGATGGAATCAGGAGACGGCGATGATGGCACGGGCGCTGTAGTCTGGTTTGTCGTTGACGGAGGCCCCGATCCGGACGGCGCATTGGTGACGATCTCGTCGTGTGCGTTTGAAGCCGATGACGAGAACGACGAAGAAGTAGAAGAAGCAGAGGAAGAGAACGTGGTCGACGAAGGAAGCGGCGACGGGGACTCGGGTATGACCACAAGATTTGGCGACGACGACGGCGGCGGCGGCGGCGATGTAGTAGTGGTGGTGATCTCGGGTGTCGGTGTCGATGGCGCTGGAGGCGGCGGGGGCATTGCCGGGCTCGTGGTGGCTGGGACCGCGGTAGCATCGGCGGGGAACGTGATCGCCGTCGGCGGTGGGATCACGATCGTCGGATTCGTCGGCGCCGGATCCACAGGTGCTGGGGACTCGGTCATTGGCACGGGAGTTGGCAGCGACGCCGGTGGCAGCGGGACCGATGGCGAGATGGTTGCCGCGTCGGTTGGGGGTGGAGGCGGCGGCGCCGACGATGTTGAGGGCGCCTCATCAGACATCACTTGGGGCGGGGCCGAAGGCGTATCCGCTGGCGGCGGTGGCGGTGTCGGCGGCGGCGACGGTGGTGGCAGCGTGGTCGGATCCACGGGGGGCATGGGCGTCTCAGTGGGGTTGTTGCTAGGAGGGGGCGGGCTCGTTAGTTCCGTCGTCATTGGAATTCCTGGCGTGACGATGCTAGTTGTCGACGTGGGCACGGGCTCCGTGGGCAGCAGCGGCGCGACGGTCCCGGGGTCCATCGTCGACGGCGGAGGGGGCTCCTGGGCCACGGTGACGACGACGACGAAGGCTACGACGGTCAAGCGACGGAGGGCCCTCCCCATCCTCGAGTGGACGCGACGGTGGCGCATTGTCGAGTGCCAAGGACCAAACGCAAACTGCCCGTGGGGGCGCTGGTGGCTGGTTGATCGGTGGACGCGTCGATCAAGTGACAAGCCCGATGGGCGTTGATGAGAAGCGTCGATGAGACCGTGGGCCAAAATACAAAGGCAAACTCGCCATCTTCGTCACGTGAACCGACGACAACTGGCCATTTTCCTTGCGATCCTGGTCGTGCACGATCTCGCTAGTCCACCGGCCGCGCAAGCTTTTGCGGGGCGCGTTCGTCGAACATGCACCGCCGCGCTATTGATGAGCGAAAGATCTCATCAGTCTCCATTATCGCGAACGAATCGACCGCGACGTGAAGAAACGTGGCGCACAAGCCCAAGCACGAGAGCGGCCCAGGGAGTAAAGTAGAACGCGGTGTCTGGAGGCGCATCATTCGCCCCGATGCGCAAGTTTCACGAAGCAGTTGCAAGTCCGAGCGGTGGTGGTGGCCAACACCGGTCCCAGATGTCCCCACACGAGCTTCGACACGACAATTTGAAGCTTGTCTATCAGATATTGGCCCAGTCTCTCGGGCTGCGCCACGCTCACTCTAGTCTACTCGTCCCCGATTGCCTCCGCTGTCGTCGGGGCCGCGACTTGGTCCTCGCCCTCGCGGATTGACCGGGTCTTGATGAACTTTGCGCAGAAGAAGCCCATGGTATCGAGCGCGTGGTCCGCGGGGTCGAAGCGCTGGACGAGCGCGGCCTCGGCCTCGCTAAGCCCCTGGTTCGGGAGCCCCGTGGCCCCGATGTGGACCTCCTGCCGCACGAGCTCGAGGGGAAAGTGATCGAGGGCGTAGCGGACCATGCGCTCGTTCTCGCGGGGGTTGATCGTGCACGTCGAGTACATGAGCGTCCCCCCGACCTTGAGGAGCAGCGCCGCGCACCAGAGAAAGTTGCGCTGCATGCTCGTGAAGATGGCAAGCTGCGCGGCGTCGCTGTCGTGGGCCAGGCGCGGGCGGAGCCCGAGGGCCGAGCACGGGGGGTCGAGGAGGATCCGGTCAAAGGTCTCGGGGCAAAAGCCCTCGACTTTAGGCAGCGGCAGTCGCTGCTCGTGCTGCTGGGCCTTGGCCCGTGTGAGGATCTCGGCGACGCTCACGTGCGGGGCCCCCTTGGGGAGCACGGCGCGCATCGAGTCGAGGCGGAGGGCCGTGACCATGTCGAGGTCGAGCTGCGCGGGGCCAAAGAGCCCCTGAAGCTCGAGGGCCTTGCGCTTGGACTTGTCGCAGCACACGAGGATCCCGTCGTTGCGCATGAGCGTCGCGACGTGCGAGGTCTTGCCCCCGGGGGCCGCGCACATGTCGAGCACGACGTCCCCCGGCACGGGCGCGAGGTTGTGGGCGACGACCGTCGACGGGAGGTTCTGGGTGTAGATGGTCTGGGGGAGGAGCCCGTTCATCGGCGGCGCGTCGTGGCACACGCGTCGGAGGCCCGTGACCGCGAGGCCCCGTGTGGAGCGGAAGAGCTCGGCGCGGGCCATGGTCATGGTCCCGTGGGCGATCAGGAGCTTGCGACCGACGTGCTCGAGGACGTCGCTGCCCCGGGTCGAGCGGTGCTCGAGGTCCACAAAGACATTGACCCGGTCCCCGGCGTTGAGCCCGCTGCTGGCGCTCATGACCCCGCGGCAGAAGATGTCGCTCCCCCGGAGCACGGCCTCCCCGCAGAGGCGATCGACGACCACCGAGCGCCAGTCCGGGCGGTAGGCGACGGCGTCGGGGCCCGTGAGGGGCGGGGCCGACGGGAGCATGACCACGTCCGGGAGCTGCGGGTGGGCGATGGGGACGATCGGCGGGCGGCCCGAGTCGGCCGTGAGGCGGGCGTTGAAGGGCCCGAGGGCCTCGGCCAGGGCCGCGAGCGCCGCCTCCCGGGTCGTCCGGAGGGTGTTGATCCGCACGGCCGTCGCGCGAGTCCTAGTGGTGTCGGTTAGTTGATATTTGCGCGACGCGCAGTGCCCACGAGGGACGGGACCTACGGGAGCGCGAGCGCGTGCTTGATCTTGGCCCAGTGGGCGTCCCCATAGGCCCCGCGGAAATCGGCCTCGACCGCCGCGGGGAACGCCACCGTGAAGGCCCCAAAGTCGCTGTCGGTGGTGTCCATGTTGGTCCAGGTGCTTCCAAGCCAGCCAACGATGATGATGTTGACAATTATTGGCCCGACAATTATTCTGTGACGTGTGAATGGACCAGCCCAGATCTCTATCTGGGATGAATCCACATGCGATCTGATATCGTCCCAGACCTCCGTCTGGTCCGTGTTGGCATCGGATCTCATCGTTGGATGCCGGAAATCAGCTCAGGAGCTCACCGCTGTTTGCCAACTTGACCACCAAAACCACCGTTGGGGACCAATCATAATCAAAACCCAATACCTGTAGCACAATGGCCCTCCCGACCGCCGCCGCGACCTTTGTCGCCTCCTCCGCGTGCTGCGCGGCCTTCCGCAGTGCCGCGGTCACCTCGACGCTCCGTGACGGGGCCAAGTACATCGGCACCCACAATGGCTCGTTCCACTGCGACGAGGCCCTCGCGGTCTCGCTCCTCAAGCTCCTCCCGCGGTTCGCCGCCCACGACATCCTCCGGACCCGCGACGAGACCAAGCTCGCCGTCTGCGAGGCCGTCGTCGACGTCGGGGGCGTCTACGACCCCGCCGCGTTGCGCTTTGACCACCACCAGAAGACTTTTGCGGGGACCTTTGACGGCCACCAGACGCGGCTCTCGAGCGCCGGCCTCGTGTACAAGTACGTGCGTCCGTGCGGTTGGTTGCCCGAGAGCGCCTTACGTGCACATCGCCTGGTTTGGACCTTGAGACTCACTGTTGCTGCTTTGTTCTTGTCCGCGGGGACTGTTGTGCCCCTACTACTCGCCAGGCACTTTGGCCGCGAGATCATCCAGGAGATCGCCGGCAAGCCCCTTGACGCCCCGACCCTCGAGCTCCTCCACAAGAAGACGTACAAGAACTTTATCGAGCACATTGACGGCATCGACAATGGCGTCGAGGTCGCCGCGGGGCCGTTCAACTACAGCATCCCGACGACGCTCAGCGCTCGCGTTGGGTACCTCAACCCCCAGTGGCACGAGGAGTTCACGGACGAGACGACCAACGCCCGCTTCCAGCAGGCCATGTACCTGACGCTCACCGAGTTTGCCGACAGCGTCCGCTCGCTTCTCGACTCGTGGCTCCCCGCGCGTTCGCTGGTCGAGGACGCCGTCCAGCGTCGCTTCCAGACGCACCCGTCGGGCGAGATCCTCTACTTCCCCACGTACTGCCCGTGGAAGTCGCACCTCTACGACTTGGAGAAGGAGCTGG
Source organism: Lagenidium sp. CBS 127285 (assembly GCA_023338185.1). Classification (NCBI taxonomy): domain Eukaryota; phylum Oomycota; class Peronosporomycetes; order Pythiales; family Pythiaceae; genus Lagenidium; species Lagenidium sp. CBS 127285. The sequence continues at coordinate 4,675 of JAADYI010000245.1, forward strand.
GGATCAGTGACCAGGTCAAGTTTGTCCTCTACCACGATACCACGGGCAACATGGTCCGCGTCCAGGCCGTCAATGTTGAGTCGAGTGCCTTTGCGCTCCGCCTGGGCCTCGCGCCGGCGTGGCGGGGGCTCCGGGACGCCGAGCTCTCGGCCGCCGCGGGCATCGAGGGCTGTACATTTGTCCACGCCGCGGGCTTTATCGGTGGCAACAAGACGTACGACGGGGCCTTGAAGATGGCCGTCGACTCGCTCAAGCTCCAGGAAGGCTCGGCCGCGCCAACGACCTCGTCGTAGGCTGTGCGAGACTGTGAATTCGAAGTTTGTCTCCTTAACAAAAAAACGACAATGGTCAATCGCTGTTCTTTGGCCTGGCACCCATCCGGGCAAGCATTGAAAACTTTTTTATTCGACGACGTCATCAGCAACCGGCCAGCGTCATGAGACGCACACATCTCGATGGGCCGTTCGTTCCGGGGCACGGAGCGAGCTCGCCTGGTACTTGTATCGCCATTGGGAACTGTGGTCGTGTGAACGAAAACTCGCTGCTGAGTTCGAGTTGGATGCTAGTCTATTGCAATCTTCTTGTCCCATTCGTCTCGTTGAATCTCTGGTTCATGAGCTGCCGAGAGAATACAAACCCGAGCCAAGCGATTCCCCGTTCAAAATGCCTCGCGGAGGAACATGATCGCCGCGATGCTCACGTTCAGGAGCCCGTACATGGCAAACAGGATGCCCAGAAAGACCCGGTGCCGGTGGATCTCCCGAAAGTCAATGCCCGCGCGGATCTCCAGCATACAGGCGATGAAATCCACTATCACCTCGATCGCCGCCTGGGCCACGAGGCTCCAGGCCCCGCTACTGGCGATGAGCGAATACGACGACTCGGCGTTGCTGCTACCACTATCCCTGTTACTGTTGCTAGCAGTGATGGCTGTGGTGTTTGTGCGCTGGGCGAGTTGGTACTTTGGGTGCTGGCCATAGAAGAACCAAATGGACGCCGAGCAGGCAATCGCGATGTACTCGGCGACCATGTCCGCGTAGCTCTCGGCGGCGTGGTAGCGGAGGAGCCGCCGCTCGGCCTGAGTCGAGTGGGCAATGAGCGTGGCCAAGCGCTCCACGTGCAACAAATCAGTTACGGGATGCCCCGGAGAAGTCCATGCCACCGGCACCTCCGTCGACGCCTTCGACGCTTCCTTGAGCGCCGCGGCACTCGCCGTGCGGTGGCGACTGACAACACGATGATGCCGAATGATGTCCAAACGGAGCACCGCCAGCTTGCCAAAACGCAGCATCAACTCGAGCAACGCCATCACCACGACACTCGAGACTTTCGTCCGGACAGTTCCCAATTGCTGTACGACCAATCGGACTTGCGTGTCGATGAGGACGGTGGGAAGCGCCACCAGAACATAGATGGTCTGCGTGTGCTGGACCTTCTTGACGAGCATCAGGCGCTTCGTAAGCTCCTGTAAGACGAGCTTGAGCACAAGGCTGCCACCAGAGAACAACAACAGGCCCATTCCACTGGTGACCCCGGGCTGGATCCGACTCGACAATTGCACGTACAGGCCCGCCAGCATGAAGGTGATGGAGCTCACTGAGCACTGGAGGAGAATCCGAAGAAATAATCGGCAGCCCCGGCGATGAGAAGACGAACCAGGTCGCAGTGTGGCCCGGCCTTCCACTGTCTCGGTCTTGTAGATTGTCCGCGCGGCAACGGCGGCTGCGGTGAAGTACAGGAGCGACAAGAGGCTCCCGATGTAAAACTCGAGGTGAAGCTTCGCGAGCGGTGGCCACGCCTCGACCCCACGGACACTGATGAACTGGTTCACTCCCAAGTCCATCGCCCAGACGAGGACACAATAGAGAAATGTTGTTCGTAAAAGGCGCCAGCAGCAGTACGCAAAGCTCGTCGGTCGATCTGGAGAGTGGACAAACGTGCGCTTCCAGAGGTTGAGCGCCCCCAGTGAGATCACCGTCCAAAAGAACAATGTGTGGGACCACAGGAGGAGCGCTAGGATGAAAACGGACCGGGGCTGGTCGCGAATCGAGACCGAGGACAAGAAATTCCCACGACTGAGGCCGAAATTCGCCAGCCACGTCACCACCGCACACATCGCAACGTGCTCGAAGATCATAAGCAGGACCTGAACTGCCCTCACGACCAAAGACTTGCTCGGGGCAGGTCGGATTTGGCCCGAGTCCAACCCGCGCGAATCAAGTGGTTGGACAGTCGTGGACATCCTATCCGTGCGTTTGCGAGCCGCTAGGCCTCACCGCGTGATGAAATGGTGGCAAACAGTCGACGCCTCGCGCTCACTGCGCATCAATACACGACAGCAATGAGAAGCATCGCACGCGTGCAATTCTCGCAGCTGCTGCGAGCCGTGCGGCTCGGTAGGTGCACGTTGCCCAAAAATACGTGACCAAGACGACGGTCGGTCGACTCGACAATGTCATGCTGAGCTTGGGAAGTTGCGGAAGACAATTCACACGATGTGGTCAAGTGGCTCCCACATGGGCAAGTAAATGCTTGCTTGGGTGCTGTCCAACCAAACCCGACGTGGGTTGGGAGGCGACTCGAGATCACGTGTCGTTGAGATAGACAAAGGCCGCGATGGAGATGTTGAGCAGCACAAACGTCACAAAGAGCACCCCGAGAAACAGCCTGTGCTGGTGAACGTCCCGAAAGTCGATGCCAGCACGGATCTCCAGCACACACGACAAGAAATCCACGAGCGCCTCCATCGCGATCGGCGCCGCCAAGTACCACAACGCCGAGCCGCTCACGATGGGCCCATGGCGTGCTTCAGGATATTGCCCTCCAGTCAGCGAGCTCGTACCATTCTTCCACGACTTGACGCGGTCCGTGAGCCGATACTTTGGGTGGTCGGCATAAAAGAACCAAATGGACGTGGAGCAGGCGATGGCGATGTACTCGGCCGTCATATCCGCATAGCTCTCAGCGGCGTGATACCGCAGCAGTCGTCGTTCGGCTTGATTCGCATTCGCCATGAGTTTGGCCAATTGCTCGAGGTGGAACAAGTCACTGATCGACTGCCTGGGCGAGGCCCAGGCCAGGGCCAGACGCGGGGATCGCTGGTGCTTGAGGGTCGCCCGGTCGGCAATTTGATGGCGGCGAACGAGCCGCCGGTGGCGAGCAATGTCGAAGCGAACGAGCAGCAACTTGCCCAGGCGAAGCACCAACTCGAGGATCCCCATGAGCACAATACTCGAATACGTCGTCGTGGGACTTCCGAGCTGCTGGACGACCAGGCGCACTTGCGTGTCGATGAGCACCGTCGGGAGGCCCACCAAGACGTAGATCGTCCGGGCGTACTGGACTTTGCGGATCATCATGAAGCGCTTGGTGAGCTCTTGGACGGCGAACTTCAGCACGAGGCTCCCCCCGGTGAAGAGCAGGAGGTGCAGCTCGTCGGTGATGCGGCGGTTGATGTCGCTCGAGATCTGCACGTACATGGTGGCGAACATGACGGTGATTGTGCCGATCGAGCATTGGAGCAGCTTGCGAAAGACGAATCGCCAGCCATCCGCATGGGGGCTGCCGTTCGGGTACTTTGCGTGGCCCTCGACCGTTTGCGTCCTGTATAGCGTGCGACTCGCGACGACCGCCGAGGTGAAGTAACCCAGGGACAAGAGGATCCCGATGTAAAACTCGAGATTCCAGTGGGCCAGGGGCGGCCACGCGGCGGTCCCATACACGCTCACGAGCTGGTTCGCGGCGACGTCCAAGAGCAATACCAGCAGGAACATCCGATACGTCGCCCGGAGCAATCGCCACAGGCCATAGGCAAAGCTCGGTGGACGCTCCCGGCGCTGAAGAAAATGCACCGCGCCGAGATTCAGGCCCTCGAGGACCACGACGGCCCCGCAAAACCACAGCTGCGTCCAGAACACGACGGTGAGGACAAACTCGGCATGAGGCTGGTCGACGATGGCCTTGGAGGACGCAACGTTGCCCCGACTGCAGACGAAATTCGCCAGCCACGTTGCGAGGGTGCAGAGGAGCACGTGCTGGACGATCATTGCGAGGACCCCGAGGGCCCGGACGACGACGGCGGCGGCCGGGGCGGGGACGTGCTCGACGTTGATCACCTGGTGGCTCGCGGTGCGTTGGGAAGAGGATGCGAGCGGGGGCGACTCCGAGATGGGACCCGGGCCCATGAGGCCGACGGCCCCCACACTACTCGTGCCGCTCATAGAGTCACGGGAATCCCCCTTGTGTTCGAGTGTTTTATTCCAGACCGGCCATGCGGTGAGCGTGAGCTGGGACGTGACGCTCGTGTTGTCTCGCACTTGCCGGTCTGAGAACCATAAATATGTGTGCGTCGCATGACCAAGTAGGTTGCCGGTGACATCGACAACAAAGAAGAGAAAAAAGCACTCGACACTCGGCATCATGTGAAATCGGTGACAACTGGCGAATGGCAATGGGAAATGTTCAATAAAAGAGAAACGCAGCACATGAGAGCAGCGTCACGCATAGGTCACCTCGAAGCCGACGACGACGCCATGCGTGGGCGTCTGGAGCTTGAGCGAGTCGAGGGTGTCATCTACCAGACCCCATCGTACGTCTTGTTGCCACCAATCGAGCCTAAAGCGACGTGGGCAAACGTGCAGCCTCAATGCGCGCCGCACTCGAAAGCTGGATGTCCTGGAGCACAGCTACAAGGCCTGCTAGAGGCGGGCGTCGGTCGTCTCGTCCGTGCTCGATAACGTCTTCTTGTACGTCTTCTTGTGGAGGAGCTCAAGGATCGGGGCGTCAAGGGGCCTGCCGGCGATCTGCACGTCGTTGAGGTCGTGCGGTCGTCCTCTTACACATGTGAGTCGAGTATCACTGGGTATGTCTGGGCCACGGACACCTCGTGCTAAATTGCGTGGCCAACCACAAAACTCCCCCTGGGGACCGAGGAAATGGTGGATCTCTCGACGCTGTTGAATCCAATGCCCCAGATCGGGCGGATTTTCGGGGCTTCCAGTTCATCAACCGTCTCATTGCAATGCCCGCTCCCGCATCATCTCCGACCTCCGGTGTTTGTATGCGCTGGTTGATCAGGAGCCTCAGCTGTGCGAAGGCAGGCAATGCGTCTCGTCGAGTGCGTAGTCGTCTGGATTCTTGGCAAGAATCAATCGGCATTTTCGGTCCGTGCGAGGACGGCGACGACGGGGAAGCATTGGCATTGGCATCGCGCATGGCGTGTGGAGCCGCGGCTCACAGCGTCTACATCGAGAGTGTTGATGTTGCCGCCGTGTGTGGGCATTGCCGCTGAGGGACGGGTTGCCATACTGTCGGAGGCTGTCCTTGAATGCCCAGCGTCCCGCATGCTTGTGCCCACCACGCAGCTGTCGACAGGGTCGGGGCTTCTCGGCAGCAGCGAGCATGGGCCGCGCGCGGGCGGGGGACGGGGATGACGCCGACGCGAACCGCTGATCGCGGGAGCTTCGGGCCCTGAGCGCATCCACATCATCCATCGCCGAGGAAGCAAGCAACCTCTGCTTGTGCGCGATCCAGCACTGCAACATCAATGTGGCTGATCATCACTCTCTCCGAAGTGTGTGGTCACATTGTGGATCCAACCAGCAAAATTCATTGGTCACTTGCACAGCGCAAGTTGCGCCAGCACATGGGACCGAGCCCTAATGGAACGAGCTGTGAGCCTGGCAGCCAAGTGTTGACCGGGCCGTCGTCAATCATCAAGTCAACAACCACAGCGCCATCTGGCTGGTGTGATCGCCATCCCCCGCTCCGGATGGCGTCCTGTCGCGCCCGGCGACTTGCTGGGAAGACGGCTTCGACAGACGCGCACCCCAGCTGGCGCATTGGAATTCGCCGACTCTCCCGGTTGGGCACACAGCAAAACAACGGCCCAAACTGGGTTGTGTGTGGGACTTGGTCACACCGGTGCGAGAAGTCAGCTCACGCCGGGCTTCTCCATTCCCAGGTGCCGTTTCGATCAGTGCGACTCTGGACAAGCTCCCCGCCATCTCTGCCCAAAGTCTTGTTTCGGGGTCGGTGGCAAGAGCAATCCTGCTGGATTTGGCGGTCATTTTGCTCGCGACTGTCCGGTGATCGGCAGCTGGTGCATCGCCGACACAGCTTCCGCACAGGCGTGCCCCACCCGCGTCATCGGTTTGATCCATCATCCAGCAAGGGCCACACAACCCAACCCTGCTGTGTTTCCCCGACCTCTGCATTCTCACACTTTCTCCCAACACAAAACGAAATCCAGATTGGCTCTGGAGACGGCATCCACCACCGCCGTCAAGGAGATTCTTGATTTTGGCATCCAGCAAACGGCAACGCCCTCGCAACCGTTGTGCGTGTGTGCGTCTCGAGATCCCACTCGATCGACTCTTTGTCCAGTGACACATTTCTTCCAAGATGAAGCTCCACCTGCTCGTCGCGGCCGTCGCCGCTGCCGTTGCCGCGTCGACGACGACCACCGCCGCGGAGCCCAAGGAGGCGGCGGATGCCTACGTGACGGCCACGGGCCCCGAGACCGACGCCGATGATGACCAGGTCGCCGCTTCCGACGCCGAGAGCAGGTCCGACAAGGACGCGACCGCGGCGCCCAAGCTCACGGCCGATGGGGCCGGGGCCGGTGGCGGTGGTGACGGGGGCTTTGCCCCGGCCGAGCAGGCGCTCTGGGTCGACCGCCACAACTACTTTCGCATGACCGCGCTGCCGTTTGCCGCCGCGGGGATGCTCCAGGTCAAGTGGAGCGCCGAGCTCGCGACGCAGGCCGCCGGCGATACCAAGGGCTGCGCGGCCGCCCCTGCTGGGGCCCGGGGGATCAACGCGGCGCTTGTGGATTCCAAGGCCTCGAATGTCGTCGATGGGGCTATGGATCAGTGGGTCGTGGGGCCAGGGCTCAAGGCCATGACCGGGCTCAAGGCTCCCAAGGCCGGCGAGGGCGTTGGCGCGGGCATCTACAACTCGTATTCGCAAGTCGTGTGGTCGGCGACGAACCAGTTCGGGTGTGCGCGGGCAGCGTGCGATGGGGGCAAAGTCGCCGTGGTCTGCAAGTACGCGCCCGCGGGGAATGATGGCAGCGCCCCATGGTACGTCCACGGTCCACCAGGGAGCGGGTGCCCCGAGGGGACGGTGGCCAAAGTTGGCCTCTGCCAGGTCCCCGGCGATGAGCAGGCGTACAAGGAGCTCGCGGCGATCCCCGCGGGCCAGCGCGCATACGATGTGTACAAGGATTTTATCCCCAATATGCAGAAGGCCCTCAAGGGCGAGCTGAAGCCCGACGACAGCGGTAAGAAGCCGAGCGATGATAACAAGAAGCCGAGCGACGACACCAAAAAGCCCGATGGTGACAACAAGAAGCCTGGTGATGATACGAAGAAGCCCGATGATGATACGAAGAAGCCGAGCGATGATACCAAGAAGCCAAGCGATGATACCAAGAAACCCAGTGATGAGACCAAGAAGCCAACGGAAGATGACGGCAAGAAGTCAGGGGACGGTTCGAAGCCTGCGGATGGGAACGCTGGGAAGACGACCCCCGAGCCGCCCAAGAGCGTCACCCCAGGGAAGAAGGTCGTCCTTGTCAAGAAGCACAAGAATGGCACGATCATTGAGACGATCAGCAGCGGCAGCGGATCGGCTGGCATTCCCCCACAGCCCTCTGCCGCGCCAGGGAAGAAGATGGTCCTCATCAAGAAGAAGAAGGGCTCGTCGGGCTCGGGCTCTTCGGCGACTGCTGGTGGTGGTGACTCGAGCGTGCCGTCGTCATCACCCGATACACCCGGGTCGGAGTCCACGACACTGCCTCCCAATGCACCGCCAAAGCCCTCACAGCCGGCGAGTGAGGGCAAGACATGGAAGCTCGTGCAGAAGCCCAAGGGCGAGGGCTCGGGTCCCAAGCCGATCGAATCGGGTTTTGTCAATGACGTGAAGAACCAAAACAGCAACAACAACAATGCCGCGGCAGCCTCGACCCCAGCCGGAGGGACTGCGGCCAATGCCAAGTCAGGCATGACCAACTCGAACGGCGGGCTCTCCGCCGCGGGCGTCGCCGGCGCGGTCGTCATGGGCTGCGTGGTGGTCGCGGCCATTGCTGTGTTTGTGAGTTACCGCAAGAACCAGCAGCGGCAGCGAGACATTATGCAGAATGGCGGCATCCACGTGCTGTAAGCGGAGGAGGTGAACGCATCCCACAAGCTCCTCCCTATTATTCGACCCGCGGGCCATGCCTCTGCGTCCAAGAGTAAGAGTCTGCTGACCCTCGTGATTTTTTTGTTGTTGTTGCCATTCAAAAAATGCCACTCGCGGTGTTGCGTTCCCAAGCCGATCACTGTCCATTCCCTCAGTCGTTGCCGTAGGTGATGGTTGTGAGGACGCCACAGCATTCAGCTACGGTACGATTCGTCTCCATATTAGCATCGGTCCGTGAAGGACGTAACAAAATCTCGTGTCCACCGGACGAGTTTCCTAACACTCCCGACTCGATGATCCGACCAAATCTCGCATATCCAGGAGGAGTTATGAGTTCATGGACCATCGTGCATCGATCGTACTTTAAACCGAGCGTGTGCCAAAATTGGACTCGCGTGCTCATCGCTCATGGGTACGCAGTAAGTACTGTCCTGTGTGTGGTCGGGCCCTTCCCTTGGCCCGGGATGGATGCAGGTCCTCCCCGCGCGCCCGCGCCCCAAGGTCGCGTGGTCGCGGCCCCGGGCGCGGGCCCCAGCGCTCACACGCCCGCCCACGGGGGCATCGGGAACTGCACGGGCCTCGGCCCCGCGTCGGGCGGCGCTCACCCTCGGGGTGCTCCTGCGCAATGCCCTCGGGAGTGTGAGCGCCGCGCTCGTCGTCAACTGGTGCTGTAGCCTCGGCAATGTGGTCTCCGGGGCAACGCCCGCCGAGCAGTCGTACGCCGTGTTCCTCCTCGGGACCATGCTCTGGAGCCACGTCTTCTTCACGCTCTCGGCCACCTGCACGCAGACGTGCCTGCTCCTCACGCGGCGCTTTGCCTCCCACCCCGACCGCCCTCCAAGTTATGCCTTTGCCCTGTGGCGACTCGCGCGCCGCGCGGGGCCGATGATGGCGCTCTCACCGCTCCTCGTGATCGGGATCAACGCCCTCGTCACGCGGTACCTGCCAAGCAGCACACGGCGCTTCAAGCTCGAGTTTTACGCGGGGGCCTTTGCCAATCACCTCGACATCGTCGCCCTCGCGGCCGCGGGGCGGCATGTCTTTTTGACCGAGACCGTCGATGGCCAAGTGCGCATGCGAGCACGTCACCTCATTGCATCGACGACGACGATACCTATTGCCGCCACTCGCTGTCGCCACCGGGGCCGGGGATCCGTGTTCAAGGGGCTCGCCCGGGCCTTCAAACTGTGGTTCATGCTCCTGCCGGCGGTCTTCTGCGTCATCTTCTCGTCCTTGTACGTCTTCCTCGCGAGCGGACTGCAGATCAGCAGCCAGCGGGACATGGTCCTGGTCACCATCGGGAGCCTCCTGATCAAATTGGGCATCCAAGAGGCCGCGCGGGTCGTGCTCTTCCAACGGCGCGTGCGGAGCATCCGGACCATGTTCTTCACGGTCAGCATCCCCACGATCCTCATCGACACGCAGACGCGGCTTCTGTTGCAGCGGGCGCAGAGCACCAACATCACCTTGCTGGGGACGATCCTCATGGCCCTGACCGAGATCGTCATGCGCTTCATCAAGGCCGTCGTGACCAAACACCAGATCCGTCGTGCTGCCGTCGAGCGACGGGCTGTGAAAAAGACCCCAAAGAAGACGAAGAAGACGAAGAAAACGCGCCCTGACGCCGGCGGCGCCTTGCCATCGTCGTCATCGTCCTTGGGGAGAAGTCGGGTCGAAAGCAGCAACTCGCGAAGCACACGCACGCCACGTCGCACGGCCCCACGCCAGGCTGACATCCGGGAGATGTTCATGGCGTACCACTCGGCCGAGCTGTACGCCGACATGTCGGCCGAGTACATTGCCTTTGGCTGCTCAGCGTCAATTCTCTACTTTTACTGGGACCATCCCAAGTACCGCATGAACGCATCGACAGGGTCCCCGACATCGAGTGTGCGCAACCAGTGGGACGCCTCCCAGACTACGATCTTCCTCGTGCAGTTGCTGGTAGAAGTGCTCGTGGACTTTGTCTCGTGCGTCCTGGAAATCCATGAGGGCATTGACTTTGACGGCGTCCGCGAGCACAGTCTCTATCTCGCGCTCTTGTTCGCGAGCATCGCCATCCTCAACATCAAGATCTCGTCCGTCATCTACATCCGAACCGACGAGCTGCCCCCGTGATCTCGTGACTGACTCGCGAGACAACCGACAAGTCTCGTTCTCGCTTTCGGCATCTTGACATTGAGCCCGCTCTGCTGCCTTCAGCCTTCCGACGACGTCGGAATCGGCCGTGCCGAGGACTCGATGCTGGCCGCGTACTGACGCAGTCGATCTGTCGGGATGTCCTGCGCGACGAGGACGAGCTCCTGGAGGACGTGCGTCAGGCGATGCGTCGTGATCTCCAGTCGTGCCTTGAGGTTCCGTCGTTGCCTCGTCGATGGTGTGGGATAAAACTCCAGAACCCCGGGGACCCACGCCGCCTGCAGTGCGATCGTCGATGCCACGGGACCCGCGGGTCTCGCCGGCGGGTGGAGCATGACCGAGCGATACACGTACGACCTCGCGTCGCTCTCGGGCCGGAGGGTCATCCACACAAAACCCGGGGTCGTCGGGAGCGGGAGGACGTTTGTGGATCCTGGGGTCGGCTCGGCGCGGAAGGTGAGAATGTCAAAGCGCTCGAGGGCAGTTCGCCCGAGACCGGGGCCACCGTGGGCTTGTTCAGTGGTCGAGGACCTCGATGCGGAGGACGTCGGTGGATCATCATTGCTGTCGACGCTGCCAACGATGGCCGATTGCCGCTCCCGGGTCAACGTCCCGTGGACGCAATGCCGACGGGGACTATCGCCACGGAGCGAGGTAAACACGAGCATCACGTGGGCCGCTATCGGGCGACTGGCAGCAGGAAGTGGGTGAGGCGCGTACAACGTTGGGACCCGCACACGGGCGTGTGAGAAGAGCTCGTGCATCCCAACGGCGACGACGGCTCGCTTGACGAGGAAATAGTCCAGCAGCGAGTCGGCCCCAGCGGGGAGATCGAGTTCGAGGGCCATCGCGCCGTCGAACGAGACGAGGTCGTACCGGCACAGGGCCCCGTGGGCGTCGAGCTGGCGCTTGTTCCCGGTGGTCACGCGCTCGCGCCACTCGCCAAACTCCTTGATGTACGTCAGCCGCCGAAGGACCACGGGCGCGGCGGTGGCTTCTTCCCGGGCGAGTTCGAGCGTGACGACCGTGTAGATGCGGCGCTGAGTCTGGACGACGTTGGTGAGCATGGGCCGCGTGGTCGCTGCACCGGAAGCACCGGAAGCAGCCTCTGTCGCCGGTGTAAACGTCAGGATGACCCCCGAGGACGGCGCCGAGATCACTCGAGGGAGCCCCGTGGGTCGGAGCGTGATGCGCCCGTTGGGGACGGCCCCGCGCTCGCTCCAGATGGACACCACGCGCGGGGGCACGCGCGGGTCGCTTGTGCTGTTGCCATGGCCATTGGCATTACCATGGCCCCGGGGAATCGTCCGGGTCTCGAGCTCCTGATAGTGCGACTCAAAGACCAGCGTCAGGCGATGGAGACACCAGAGACCGAGCCCCAGGTGCGCGCTCTGGTGGCGGTAGGCCCGGAGCTCTCGGGCGACGTCGCGCTGGATGCTCTCGCTCGCTTGGGCCCAGCGCTGGAGGTCCGTGGCATCGAGGAAGATGAGGATCTGGCGCCGGACGGCGACCGGAAGGCGACGCTGGGACCATGCCATCGTTGTATTCATTCACTCTGTGTGTGTGGGAGAAACAAACTCGGCAGAACCATTGGTCATAAATGAGACAGCGTTTTGACCAATGTCGAGAGCCTCATAATGGTCCACCAAGTGTCCTCTTGCGCCTGTGCTTGCACGCGATGGTGGTCACATGGCTTTTGTCGTTTGGTCTTGGTCTACATTGTAGAATGTCCAGATTGCGAGCTACAAAACCGCAAGGCAGGGCACTCGAAGCGATGAGGGATCGTAGGAGACAGTAGTGTCCTTTGAGCACTTAGTATTGGCGATGATGTGCCACCTCGGAGTCGCCTATAAATCACATCACCGTACGTGCGGAATGAAAGTGAGGCCGAAGTGCACTGCAATGAATATTGTTTTTCAACTTCGAGCGAGTACACTGGCGACCACAACAGTGCGAAAAACCCACGCCTGCAAAATAATAAACCATCCTGGACCGACGACCATCGGACTTCCCCTTACTTCGCATCCTCATTTCGACTGAAGATACTCCAAGAGCCGCTTCTGTAGTTCGAATTCTTGCTCCCGGAGTTCATTTTCCTTGGCACGCTGTTCCATGTCGAACTGAATCTTCGTCTCAATGATTTCGAGGACCCGCGAACGGAAGGTCTCTCCATCAAGTTGGCCCGACAGCCCACTGTCGGCCCGACGGCGCTTTTGGCCGGGAATCGCACTGGCATGGACGGCTCGCGGGGCGGCGGCGCGCTCTTTGCCGCCGCTCCCGTTGAAGGGTGGAGGACTATGTACACCACCAACTTGCCCGTCGAGAAGTGGCGATGGGCGGAAACCCCCGCGTCGCCGCTGTAGCAGCATATTGAGCTCGCGGAGAATTGCCTCCTTCCGGTCATTTTCCTCGACGGTCCCGTGCTTGAACAGCTTGTCGTGCTTGCCATCGGCGTAAAGCTTGATGAGCGTAGTCACGCGATCCCTGCACACACAACCCACCAGCATTACTCAGAATCCCTGCGGTCATCCATCACAGCCGAGACGCGAGGAATATCATTGCACGTACCGGCACGTGTGCCACGAGTAGGCCTCGGGGTTCTTCAGCACCTCGTGACCGACCGTCTCAGCGATATTTTGCCACATCTGCAGCCGGGTGCCGTGCTTGGCCGTGAAGGGATTGTGCTGGCGCATGGCCTCGAGAAGGAGCACGTCCATCGCCGCCGTGAACTTGGCGTAGCGGCCTCGAACGGGCCGCGCCGTCGGGCCTTGGTGGCTCTTGATGACGGCGGGGTCGCTGGTCGCCGTCGCCACGACCGCCGCGGTCGTCGTCGTCGTGGTGCCCGTCGCGTCCTCGCTCATCGCCAACATCTCTGGATCTGCTCGGGATTCGCACGCACACATAGAAAACACAAAGGCGTCAACGCAAGCTGGTGTTGTGCGCCCGTTTGGCCGCATATCGCGCTCACCTGCTGCCCCCTGCGCGTCGCCATTGTCGCCATCGCCGTGCCCGCTATGCTCGAGACCGTGAGGGTGCTGGGGATGCGGCGGAGGATCATGGACGCTCGGGACCCCCGCTCCGGACACTGCCACGACCGCCAGCGCCCCATGGACCTCCGCATCGGGCCCCGTCGCCAATTCCCGTGTTGCCATCTGAGAGCCACGCGCCCTTGCGGATCCCCAAGCGACAACAAATTTCTCGAGTTTTCGGTCGCCTTTTTCTCACGGCCACGAGTTTTCTGAAAAATAATATGCCAGAGGCTTTGAAGGTACTCTCCAATATCAAATATTCAAGTGCATTGGAACTAAGCGACATATTCAGTATGCGAATAGCTCCAATGAATGTCCCGGACCGGGTTCACAAGTCGCAACATGGGCTTCTTGCTGGATTTCTGGATCGAAGTTTAGCACCCCGCAACGTCGGATTGGGATCTGTCGAGCGGTTTCAAGTCGTTTCCTTCGTCGCCGGCGTCATGAATGCACCTCGACCTACTTCAATCGAGGTGCATTTATTTCACCCAACATCCCACTACAAGACGCAAATCACATGGGGATTGGTCCAAAATCACACCTGACGATCGCCGATTGGTCATAGATCGCACATGGCTGAGGGCCCCTCGAGGTTTTATCGAAATCTCGCCTCCAACTGCGGCTTGGAATAGCTCCCCGAGAGTGGGATCGCCGACGTTGCTGCCCACGAAAAGGTGCAACAACTGAAGCAACCATCATCAATCTCGCCGGAACTTGTCAGCCCGCCCCAACGTGAGAGCTCCCGGTGTCGTCGGGGCCATCGGTCAATTCCCCATCGGCCGCAGCAGCAACCGCGCACACACCGGGACGTCCATCAGCGTCCAACGGCCTCCACAGGCACCAGTTTCCATTTGGAGCCCGCCTGCCCCCATCGCCGTCGTCGTCGTCGTCATCGCCGTCGTCGCTGTCCGTGGGTCGGTCGTCAACGCCAGTTAGTTCACCATGGCCGAAGCGCATCAAGCCATCGGCGTCTTTGACGAGCACAAGCGCGGCGTCGAGCTCCTCTACAGCGATGAGGGGATCCGCATCTCGTTCACGATCCCCCCGCCGTGGCGCATCCGCCAGGCGCTGATCCGCTCCAAGTTCCACATGGAGCGCGCGATCAAGCGACGCGTGTACCCCGCGCCACCGATGGCCGCGGTCGTCGCGGTCGTGGCGGTCATTGCCATTGTCCTCGCCGCACCGGCGGACTCGTGGTGGCGGAATAGCTGGCTTGCGCATGTCGTCTGGAACGTCGGCAACTTTCTCATCCCCTTTGCGCGGTTCCTGCCGTCGTCGCTCTACCTGGCGTATTTGTCGGCGTGGGCGGGATTCCTCGGGCTCCTGGTGCTCATGTGGGTCCAGCGCCTGATCCTCCGTGGACTCCTCAGCTACCGCCGGTGGCTCTACCTCGCCCCGCGGGAGAAGAGCAAGACCGTCACGGCCTGGGGCGCGCTTCTCAAGATCCTCGGCGGCGTCAACCCGTTGACGTACTCGTTCCAGGATGCGCTCCCGCGTCTGCCCGTGCCGGCGCTCAAGGACACGATTACCCGCTACCTCAAGTCGGTGCACCCGCTCTTGAGCGAGGAGGAGTACAAGGAGATGGAGAAGATGGCCAATGACTTTTTGACCAAGGACGGCCCCAAGCTCCAGTGGTACCTCTACCTCAAGAGCTGGTGGTCGAGCAATTATGTCACGGACTGGTGGGAGAAGTACGTGTACCTCAAGGGCCGGACGTCACTGATGATCAACAGCAACTACTATGGCCTCCCGTCGCGCAACCTGGACTTCCTCCTCTCGCGGAACCAGGCCGCCGTCGCCGCGGTGTTTATCCGCCACTTCATGCTCTTCAAGCAAGATTTGGACCGCGAGCTCCTGCCGCCAATGCTCATCCGCGGGATCGTGCCGCTGTGCATGGCGCAGTACCAGCGGATGTTCTCGTGCACGCGCATTCCCGGCCGCGAGCAGGACGAGCTCAAGACCTACCAGTCCAAGCACGTCGCCGTCCTCTACAAGGGCCGCTACTTCAAGATGCCCCTGTTCGAGAAGGGCCTCCATGGCAAGTTGCTCTCGTTCCATGAGATGCAGCGCCAGATCGAGTGGATCATGGAGACCGCGGAGAAGCTCGGGGAGCCGACGACCGCGGAGAAGCACCTCGCGTCGCTGACGGCCGTTGGCCGTATCGACTGGGCCGAGAACCGCGAGAAGTACTTCAGCGAGGGCATCAACAAGCGCTCGCTGGAGATGATCGAGTCGGCCGTGTTTACGGTGACGTTGCAGGAGAACCAGCCCAAGACGTGGAGCGAGATGGGCCGCGATCTCTTGCACGGCAGTGGCTCGAACCGGTGGTTTGACAAGACGTTCAACCTGGTCATCTACAAGAACGGTCTCCATGGGTTCAACGCCGAGCACTCGTGGGCCGATGCCCCGGCGATGGCGCACTCGTGGGAGTGGGTCATCACCAAGCAGGTCATGGCGGACCCGTATCTCCCCGACGGCAACACCAAGTGCGTGTCGGAGAAGGAGAAGTCGTCGGTGCTCCCCGCGTGCAAGGTCATGCAGTGGGACATCTCGACCGGCCTCGACCATGCGATCAACAAGTCGCTCACGGAGGCCCAGGCGGCGATCGCCGACTTGGACCTGGAGGTCATCTCCCACGACGACTACGGCAAGGGCCTGATCAAGAAGTTCCGCGTTTCGCCGGATGGGTTCATCCAGATGGCCCTCCAGCTCGCGTACTACCGCAACCAAGGGACGATCACCCAGACGTACGAGTCGAGCATGACGCGCCTGTACCGCGAGGGCCGCACGGAGACGGTGCGCCCGGTGACGGACGAGTCGAAGGCCTTTGTCTTGGCCATGGACGACCCGTCGGTCTCGCGCGAGGAGAAGCTCAAGCTCCTCCAGAAGGCCTGCGATGTGCACCAAGATGGCTACCGGAATGCCATGAGCGGCAAGGGCGTCGACCGTCACCTCTTCACGCTCTACTGCACATCGGTGGGCTTTGGCATCGAGTCGCCCTTCCTCAAGGCCGCGCTTGGGCGCCCGTGGCGGCTGTCGACGAGCCAGCAGCCCATGCAGCAGACGAACCACTGGGGGGCCATCGAGAAGTACATCCAGGGCACCAAGTTCACGATGCAGGACTGCTACTCGCCGGGTGGCGGCTTTGGGCCCGTGGCCGAGGATGGCTACGGCGTGTCGTACATGCTCGCCTCCGAGGACATGATCGGCTTCCATGTCTCGAGCAAGAAGTCGTGTCCCGGCACAAGCTCGGAAAAGTTTGGGGACGACCTTTTCCGAGCTTTTGCCGACATGAAGCTGCTCTTGGCATAAAGAGAGAAAATGAAAGTGTATTGAATTTTTTTTTATGGTTCTGTCGATTGTCGTCTTTATGGTCCTGAGGTCCTGCCTTCCTGCGTTTGCCCAAGCTCATGAGGCTCGTTGTATTTCGCGAACGCCCAAGAACACAAAATGAAAAACAGGATGGTCATAAAGCCAAATGTACTTGTCTGGAAATTACAAAAAGTCGGTCTGTCAATCCTACTTGAGAATTTCCTTGGTGAGCAAATGTGGATGCCGCGATCCGCAGACGAACGTCTTCTATCCCCAAGATCTCGGCAGGCGAATGCTCGAGCGTCCACCGTGGCCAACAACCAGCATGGTCCACATCGACTTATTGTGCTTCCGATCTGCTGAGATCCGCCCGTGCTGGGCGGTGGCAGTGCCAAAGCGAGGCTTGGCCACCGACTTCGGGTTGTCGACCAATACCGCTCTCAACAGCACGGGAGCGCGTCAAAACTCACGCCACGACGGTCCTCATCGGACCTCAATCTCTTCATCGATAAAGTGGAAAAGAAGGCGATGCTTCCAGAGATCTGGATCGACAGGCTTGATGTGATCACGATCGCCTGGGCGTTGAAACGCGCGCCAGTCGGTTTTTCTTCTTTGCGGTTGATTGGACTCATTCGCATGGGCGTTGCCCACCACGTGGAACACGCGCTCCAGCCTGCACCCCCACGCCGATGATCAGCACTCGCTAAAGAACAAAAAAATGAAGCGCGGGGAAATGTTGACATCTCTCACATGAGTCTTGGAGCACATGGTCGTGTTCGACCTGATCCGGGCTTGAGCGCTCTCGTGGCGGTGGCGACCAGGTTGCAAATGGAGGCCCAGCTTGAATTCCGGGCCGACAGCACTTACACCACCAGCTCATTTTGAATGAGAAAAAATACAAAGAAGGAGAGAGAGAATTTCAGCCACATTGGGTCCAAGGGGACGATCTTCGACGTTGCTTCGACGTTGGGTTTAATCGCGATGCCGATGCCGAGTTGCTGCTGGGACATCGCACCATGAGACTTGGGGAGCGTTTGGGCAGGAGGGACCCGGCCGGTGGACTAACGGAACACGTTGATTGTGACGGCGACTGGTGAACATGACGAGTGTGTGGGCGATGTAATCTGCGGGTGATGGCCGCTCGCGCCACCGCGTGTCCGATCGCGATCGTGGTGCTCGAGCCCTCCAATTTCAATTCCGTGCGGCCGACAACTTAGCGCAGAATCATTAGGAGACTCGGAGTGGGAACGACGGGCGGCATGAGGAGAGACATCGTGGACCCGAAGACTGCGGCGTCGGCCATGCCACAACATACGTGAAGACTTCTCGAGTGACTTTGAACAGAATTGACTCATCCGTTTGTTTCTTGACGATTTGAGCTGGTCAAACTTGAGGTAGTCCTGTGCCATCAGTTCCCCAACGACCACGTCCACGTGAGAAAACCACTGCCGTCCCACAAGATGAGGAGGCCGATGAGCCGATGATGCCACGGGACCCCTCTCGGTGAGTAAGGCACGGGGAATTGCGAGTGTAAGATGAGAGGTGGTCCGAAAACAAGCGCTGGTCTGTGCGGTCACTATGCCTTGGACGAGTGCTGCGGATTGGCCTCAGACGCTCGAGACGCTGATGATATCAAGTTGGTTTCTACGACTACTCGTTGTTGGTCCTATTCTCACGCCGCTCCTGCCCGGAACGTGGACTTCGTGATATCACACTGAATCTTCCCGCCATCGTGGGCAGGGTAATGCGCTTTGTCCCTCG